>JAHZMW010002533.1:0-40189 GCA_027743745.1 Alloscopus bannaensis
GAAGTAATCTGAAGGGTTGATCAGCGATTTCGGCATGATTATAGAAAAATGAGAATAAATACGCAATAATTATTCATCTCGCAGTAGTCACAAGCGAAGTGGTGTTTGCATACGGAATTTATGCGAGTACACACACAGCAAAACTCTAAGCGTACTCTACGGAAGTCGGGGGGATGATGTTTGGATACAAACTCGGAGATAAATGTAAATACACGAGTGTGTGAACATTCTTTAGCATAATCATCAAGTATGCATCGTTCCTCCAATCTCTATTACACTGGTTTCTCTTGTTATCACGAGTAATTGTTCGCCACGAAAAATGCGAGTGCCACACTGGCAAAAATAAAATCGAATAATTATCTCATTCCAACTCATACGTGCGATTCGTCGTCACCATAATAATGCCTCAAGTTGAACCAGTTTCTAAGTTCAGACGTTCAGACTCTCTCTCAAGCGGAGATAAAAACGATGCTGAATTTGCCGGTGGTATGTTATATAGCCAAAGGTCTGAAGGCAGATATTATATTAAACGTACCTACGTAGACATGTTAATCCAAGCGTGATCTCAGCTTGCTTGCTTTTACACGCACACATACACGGTACGCAAAGTTGTCATAACTCATTCCACTCACTGTGGATGTACGTAGCTTTATACAGTGGCTGTCTTCTCAGGATATGTTTACATTTGTGTCAATACTGTCTATATGCACACTGAGTTGTAGGTATATGGTAGTAAGTGTTCATGAGTCAAAAGTCGGTTGCTTTCTTGGGGTTGTCTTCGGAATATGAATTGTTTGTTCATGCTGTTAAAATGCTTGCATTACTTCACAGTAGGGCTCCTGAGCCTTCTTGGTAGGCGCATGAGAAGTATAAAAAACAAATATTGCCAAATCGTTTTGATCATGTCACGGAATGTTCGAAAATAATGTTAAGACATTTTGCACTTTGCGATACTATTGCTAGTGGCATGGAGGTTTGCTACAAGGAAGTAACGAAAAAAATCCTCTTGCACACCACACGCACTTGCATGAGGTACCATGCTGTTACTTGACTCTGAGATCCGGAAAGATTTGCACATTGAAAATCGGCAAAAAATTTTCTTCAAGAATTCGTGGTAGCGCTCATTCTGACAAAGCATTGCATCAGCATGGACCTGCCTATGTGTACAATTAATAGTATTTACTGGAATGTTGAAATTTTACAAGTAGTCCGCTGGGAATCACATAACATTTCCGAATTGGCAGGCGGATAAGTAACCTCAGATTTTTGTTCCTTGGTGGTGCATTCTGTGAGCACGACAAAAGAGAAGAGTGTGAATTGACGCGATGTCTTATTAGGAGAATGTAAGTAAAGACATGAAAGACATATTGCTCATCAATCCCTTCATTCTCTTCGGGACAAGTTTGCTGTCAAATGGAAGAACGGCACAAATGGAAAAGAGATCAAAAGAATAAACTGCACCAAAACATTCATTTATCTGAAACCCTGATTTACCCTCTTTCTGTTTGTGTGTCAACATGCGTACATATACACAATTCTTGCCGTTTTTTTGCCGAGCACAAGGAGTGTCTAGCCCATCCGTAAATTACAAGTGGAGCTGAGGAAAAAAGTAGTCGAGGCATGTTGCTCACGAAGAATGAAGAAAGTAAACAATTAATTGAAAGAAGTTCTCTTCGTCGGTTCTCAATGAAAAACAATCATTCCCTTCAAGAGGATGCATACATTTGTGTGTCATTACGTCATTGAAAACGTAGACAGTGATTTTTCAAAATAAAACTTTTCCCCAGTGGAAGTAACGAGTTGTAGTGAAGCCCACACGAAGCTTAACTTTTTATCATGAAATTAAACATTTTTTTTTCTGCATTTAGCCTCAAGCTAATAGATTGACCGGCTTTTTGAGAACTTATACTTTACCTTGTTGTAATATTGTTGTGTCTGTGTACGCATTTGTACTCTCATCGCATTCAACGCGATTCACATGTGAGATTATTAATGATTACAGAGTGATACTGAACAAGCTACAATGAACTCACACACTCACCACCTAAGTGTCTGTGTATAAATTTAAGTTATACGTACCACCACCCCACACTCACTGTGGCAGAAGTGGAGAAGTATTTTTAATGAAAAGGCATGAATGAAGAATTATTTAGCTGACCAACCTCCATCCACTTCTCATTTATTTGGATTAAAACACAGCGAGGGAAAATGCCCACCGCGAGAACGTACTCGATGCACTGCACGAGCATTGAGCGGGGTAACATTTTCGTTTAGCGTTAGCTGAATCATTTAGTTTATCTATTTAATCAATCTCCGTTACTCCCAGTTTTCCTACCAAAAGGAGCAGGTAGAGAATTGTATTATTGTTTTTGTAAAAATCACTTAGCCTCTTCAATGTGACCCACCGGAGCTCATGCGCCTAATGAATTTTCAGCGTCAATAATTTCTAATTATGCGAAAATCTATAGAAAGTGACGTTTACATACATGTAGCTAGTGTTTATATCATGATTCGTGAAGGTCGAGTGTATAGTTACCATAGAGTTGATTTGACGGACTTTATTGCAGTTAATCCAACTCAAGTTTTTGAGCTTGGTGCTGTCAAAAAAGTGTTACACGTAGACGGAGTATGATCATTGCTCAAGCTTTCCTAAAATTTCGTTTTTTTTTCTTTATTCTTTGTAATTAAATGGAAAAGGGGAAAAGATTAGCATTTAAATGTGATCCAGTTTTTTCTCGAGTGGATTCACCGCGCAGAATGGAGAAACTTGGATCACAGACAAACCGGCATGGGCATACATTTGTTTTTAGTAAATTGGTGGATTGTTGGATTTAAGCAAAATCTTGGCAAGCTTTTGTGAATAACAAAGTTTAATCCATTTCACACTAGCTCATCTACTTTAATAAAAAAAACATTTAAGATCATCTCCCTCTTTTTCTGTAGCTCCGTTTTTAAGTTTTTACTTCCGTTCTGGTGCTCCTTCAGTGTTTTCATAATTTGCCAAGTTGAGCTAATCATATCATTGCACAAACGCTGGTAGCGGATTGAATTGGTACAAATTCGAATTAGTGATTAGCAAGCTCGGCTGACTGTGAGAATCAACCTTATTAGCTCTGAAATCAGGTCCCAGGATCTTGTACATTTTTGCTACTCATTACGATTATGAACAAGTTTCAAATCGACTTAGCACAAACACACACAAACGTATTTCAAAATCTACATCCACAATCCACATACATGAACACACCTTTCACGCAGCTGCATGCTGATGAGCATTATTTCTTAGCGCAGAGACTGAAAAAAAGGAGAGAACCACCTCGAGTACGGCATTCATAATACATCCTTTTTACACGAGCATATGGCTAAAAACCTGTTGGTCGTACTCTGAAAAAAGTCGGGGTAGGTAAAATCAATGTAAAAGCTCTCCAAAAGACTCAATGAGCTCAACTAAAACGTATCTAATTACCACACACGTATTTTTCCTTGTTTTTCTCGCATCCACGAAAATTTTCAGCTAAACTGTGTGTACACCAACACCAAAATGTGGATTATACAATTACCTCTCTTTGCGGGATGAGGATCGCAGGAACGATGTGCAGTGAAATATACAATTTTTTTGTTAAAGTTCTTAATTTTTTTAATCTTATTCAGGAGGAGTTCAAGGAGTGATAACACTTTTGCTGCTCATTGACTTCATAATTACGTTTCCTAATCTTTTACCGTATTTTTCGGACTTTGATTGTCTAGATTCACAAAATAAGGCTTTACGATTTATTGGAGTTATGATACGGTACGTTATGCCGGCATTTCATATTAACTTCAACCAGAAAATATAAACTAGCTTTAACCCCACTCTTTACGTTTTTGTATTGAATCAATGGAAGAAATATTGAAGACACAAGACCGATAAAATATGGGAAACAAGACGCCTTTAAAGTGATGACAAGTTCACGTATAAATCTGTCATTATTGAAGTGAGAACACGCTCATCATTGTATTCAGCACAGGAGAATTCATAGGTTGATATTTTTACTACTTATGCATACAAAGTACAAGCCCCACCCATGGTCGAGTAGCCCGAAATCAACGAAATTCTAACAGAACCAATGACCGCGCACGCATTTTCAAGTGATTGATTGCTCCATACAAGCATGACATGTGGTGCTCTCAGAGGTACACACCAGCATTATCTCCCCAAGCTTTGGCTTAAGCACTCATGATGCATCACCCAAGAAGTTGTTTGTAAGCTTTCGCCCTGCCCCGACATCTTGCTCATCTTGCCGATGGCAATTTTCCCGTTCTCATATAAAAGTGCAGCTACCCCAATTTATTACATACGTGTAATGTTTTTGTTGATATTTTGCGTGCACGTTTCACCTCATGATTTACTAATTTATTTTTGAGCATGACAAACTTATCGTGGTCTTCCAATTGAGCAATTCTTCACAGAATTATCGCCAGAGAACAATATGATGTACCTATTTTGAGTCCATTTTCCAACGGACACATATCATCCGTAGCAAATCAAACAGGAAGCCTTACGGCAACAAAACTTAAGACTTGTAACTATCTCCTGAAAAAAAATTGAATGCGAAGCATTGTAAAATGCAGATTGTGTGGAGGGATAGCACTTCATTCTCCTTCCTTATCAACCACTTATTCCACGGGGAGTCCGACTTTGACACTGAAATCTTATCTGCTACGCTCTAGATCAAGAAAGGAGCATAACATATCAGATTTCATTTCGATGTATTGCCAACCTTTTTTTCTTTTCAATTTCTTCCTTATCAGCTCAACTCTCTTCAGAGATTTCCTCTTCTTACACTTACGCAGTTTAGCAATGTATATGAGCTTTATTGTGCAAGACGAGTTTATCATCGCAAAGTTTATGGACTGTGTGTGCTCTCTCAGAAAAGGGATTGGAAGCAATGTCAAGTTTATCATCATTCCTACAGTAAAGGCTTCTATCAACGTAAAATTCTGCAAAGCTCGAGGCACAAAGTAACGCATTTTGTTATCAGTACGCAAAGCGAATTGTTTTTTTTGGATTACCTCGAGAGTTCGTGCCTGATATACGTGCCTTACATGTGCATATTAAAGAGGCGTCATATGTCTGTCAAGTTGAGTTGAAATTTTTAAAATGAAACTAAAAACTCACTTAAGAGAGAATCACACCACGAAAAAGGATATGAGCACACATTTGCCTTCTTACTTACACGTTTTGTCTGGTTGTGGAGAAGTGATGGAGTATATTGTGTTATTTTCGTTATCAAAACAATCGCCTCAACATTGTTTTCCTTCTCTTGTGCTCCTGACCTTTTATATAATCATGGGTAATTGCACTTGATTATGAGTTACTTTGAAGATTTTCTGCTCAGACTGAACCACTTTGTTGGATGATGTTGATTTTTTTGTTTGAGACAGGTACCACTTTTACTCTGTTGAGCTCTACCATAAATAATCCTATTACGAAAATGTTGTTTCTGCACAAGACTCCTCGTGCATGTGATAAGTACAATCCTCCGCTACCTCAAGTACGTAAGGTGTTGCGTCAAAATCAGCTGAAGTTTTGTTTAAAAAATCAAAACACCAATAACTCATCGGAAGTTGCGTTTTTTTTCACAATGGAGCCCACATGCAGAAAACACTAATCCCCTTGTTCCTCTGCATGAGGTTGGTGCGGTTATGTTTGTTGTCTGCGTACATATCTATTAAGTATTGTTATGATTCACATAATTTTCATATTTGATACACACCGATCTCTTACTGCATAATTGCAATGTAATTCTCCACTCTTGTGGCGTGTGTGTAATCCTAATGCAGACATGTAGCTATATTTACACGGTATATTTTTTGTGCAAACACCGCACACCAACTGACCTGTCTGACGGTTTTGACAGTTCCTCTCAGTGCCAAGTTGTGTTCGTTGCACTTTTGTGTGGAGCTCAGAGAAAATGAAGTGTTCTCTCTATATCGACATCGGAGTAGCGGTGCTGTTGGTCTGCTCACACTATTTGTACAAGGGATTCCTCCGCTTTTTGAGAAGGAATCGGTTGACTGCGTGGGAAATCACTTAATTGCATATGTGTGTCTGAATAATAATAATAATAATATTCTGTGTTTTTTTTTCAAATGGATGGACTTCAATTGTAGACAGGTTGAGGTGTAGATTAGTTGGGTTGGCAGTGTAACATATCATCATACAATCGTCTCCCAAATATAAACACCTAAATGTCGACACACTCTGTATGCATAGCTATTATTAAGCTCATGCTGGTTTGCCGTTTTCAAGAAAATTGCCAGGCAGGATTAGATAGAAGAATTTGCAAAAAAAAAAACGTACGGAAAAAGGATAATTCCGGCATGATTTGAAAGTGTGCGAGGAAACTTAATTATTGGATCAAATTACACTGTTAAACGTACTTTTTCCTTATGAGATACACGGAATAGAGTAATTTTAGGTTTACCATAATATTACGATGCTAGTTACATTCTCACCTGGCCTCTCCGATTAAAATTAGCTACTTCTGAGATATTTTGCGAGTCACACTTGAACTGTGCTTCTAATAACCGAAGCTGGTGCTGCTAGCTGATTATCGTCCGGCCTGGAGCATGTAAAATTGTATGAAGGCCAGGTTTTAGTACAGAGTTATGTAGACATAAATTATATACATGCCACACAACTGTTGTGCTCATTCGACTATGTATGATGCATGATCTTTTAGTTTTCACTTGACTTTGTTGCACACACGAGGTACAGAGCAATGATCTTAAGACGCAAACATTGACTAATTACCATGTGCTGCTGTAAAAATTAATCCAGTTTACTGCACCTTAACACTTGACTCCACTGTACGCACTGTTGCTGTGAGTGGGGTGCACTTTGGTATTATTGTCTTTTACTCGTTTTATGGTTCGTGAAACAGGAGTGATAAAAATTATGGTTTTTATTCTCCTACTATTTCATTCCGGTTGTTTTCCACTTGTGCACGGAAATTGTTGCGCTCTCCTTAGTTAAGAAATTTTCACTTTTAATATTCTCCAATGCAATTACAACGATGGTAGGTTGGTTTGTTGTGCATTAAGGTCATTTACATACTGCCAGTTTTGTAGATCGTCAGTCTGGTGCACCAGTTGTAAATTATGGCATTTATTGGTGTAAAATTAAACGATCCACGCATAATACATATGAAATGGATAAGTTCTTGATCATGAATGCGTACTCTCCAGCTATTGACCTGTGGCAATATGTTACGTATTATATTCTTTAGTATAAGCGAACATACTTTATCAAGTATGCTAAAGTCTTTACAAATTATTTACATAAGTCAATCTTGGCAATAGTGAAGTGGCTGCGCCGTTATAAAAAGGGTAATTTTGAGATTCATTAGTATTCGGTGGAAAGAACAACACATTAGGATCGAATTGCATGTAATTAAGCTTCACACTGGAGTCGTCTGGGCTTGTTGAGGTTGTTGATGCACGTCCATAATCATATTGCGCTTAGGTTTGGCAATTCATAAGGCCACGTCATTCAACATTGTTTAATGCGTACTCTCATATATTAAACTTTAAGTCATAAGTGTAGAAATGAAAGCTTTACGTTACACGTTAAAAAAACTCTTGGTATAGAAAGACAGCATTGAGTACACTAAAGTAAGCATATTTCCTACGCAATTATTTACATCAACGCACGACTTCAATAGCAAAATAGTCATTACGTATCGGGTTACACATTATGTCAATAACGTAACGTAATTTCCCTGTTACATTACGTTTTCTGTACCTTTTTATGATGAACTCCACATTTTTAGACATACTCACAATTTGAGTGTATAGACTTCGTTTCGTGACCGATTTCACAGCGAACCACTGAATGAAGGTGCGGACTTCTCAGTGTGCTTTACTTTTACTATAACTTTTTAGCACTGAGGCATGCTTTCCCTTTAGCACTGCTACTCCCAGCTCCTGCCACAGGATATAGGTATAATAAACATTAAGTGTCTCACTCGAAACGTTTATTATATGAAGTTAACTCGAATTTTATAGTCATTTTATTACGTGTATCGTAACATTGAAAAAATACTTGTGGACGACGCGAGAGGGTAAGTGTGCGTTTATAACAAGGTAGTGAAAATGTGTGCATGGAGAGGATGACTATAGCTTTGGTGAGTGCACATGACGGTTTATATCGATTGCGTCCCTCGATTGAAAAAGGATGCGATGCTTTCCTCACACCATACGCATATAGTGCAGTTTTTATACACAATGACAAAATGCACGATGGAGGTTTACATGTAGGTACGTTACTTATCCAGTAAAATATCTATTTATACTGAAACGTTCATAGTTTACAATAGAACCAAGTGGCAAACGCAGCCTCACAGTCTAGACAATGCAGAGACGATAAAAAGTTGTAAATTAAGGTATTTATTAATGCTACAGAAATACTAGCTTTTAGGCTGCTATAAAGCTGTCTGTCGATTTTGGTATACAGAAGCGTATATTTGAAGATCGATAGTAAACAAACGTTTTGTTTTTGTTTGGGTAGGTCACTGTACTCCCAAGTAATTCGAGATTTTATGACAATGTAAAAATTGACGATTTAATCCTTACTATTTCAAGGTTGCGCTTTAAACACTTGGAGGATTGTCTTTGCAGTGAATGTGTGTCGCACATGAGTCAAGTGCAATCTGTATTCATATTGACGAGTTTGACGAACACGTAGTTGAATATATTTGATGGGCAGTATAACTGAATGGCGATATTTGGTGAGATGTGATAGCTTGTGATCTACTCTTGGCGTATAATTTATGTCGTATAAAGCCTAAAAGGGCGATGTCTGGGGTACGAGCTGCATTGTCTAGTGAGAAAATAAAATGTGATACAGTTTTTATGAATCATATAAAATAATATATTTTTCTCCTGATTTATCCTTAGATCAGGGATAACTGAATATGGATAAGATTTCTTTTTTAGAACAGCATTTACCTAAAGTACATCCATATTTACTTTAAATTATGATATTAACCGAGCTAATCGCAAGATCCAGGTGCAAGCAAAGGTTTCAAATATAAATCAGTGTTTTAATCACTTTTTGTTAACTAAATCACTGTACAGATTTTTATAAACTTGCCCCATAAACCGTGCTACTAGTCGAATAGTCACACAATGTTTGTACATTTATTAGAAAGGATGGAGAAGGCTATGAAAATAATTTTTAACGGTTGGATAAGTGTATGAATTATTATTATGATTTCCTTCCTTCACCTTACCACAATTATCCTGTCTTTACATCTCCACTTGCGTACAGTAGCTTTAGCTTTATCTTTGAAGACAGGCGAGTGTGAGAGAATACTACTTGTGGAGGTGATGATCGTGGCGAGTTTGTATTGTACGAGTGCTGCTCTTGACGACTTAATTCATTTACAACAACTCACATAACGCGAGCGTCAGTGAGTCAAAAATGAGTCTTGCCAGCGCAAATGTCAGAAGACATTTATACACGAGTAACAGATATATTTTTGAAAACCTACACTGTACAAATAATTACTCCTGTATTTTTTTACTACTCACTTTTTCTCGCCATAAAAGATTTCAAGTTTGCAATATTTTTCTCTTTGACTTTTCTCCAATTATGTGAATATTTACTTCGTGATAAACGTGTTTTACTACATTTCTCTCTAGTTGTAGGAGCACAAGCTACGATGATAGTGAATATGAAAGATCCCGTTTTAATTGCTTTTGAATTTCATTTATTGTTCAAGGGAAGTATGAACATCATTTTTCTTTACAAAATCTAATCAAATAATATACATATGCATCTCCACTGTTTGCTTACTCCCGTAATGCAATCCTACTCCATGATGAGTGAGCTGCTTTTAATATTCAAGAGAAAAATCATTAACGCTTCATAAAATTATTCGTGATAAGCAGAACTGTTTTCAGTGGTCATTCATTCGACTTGTTTTGTGTAGACGAACTGACTCCATTCATTCTTACCATTATATTCCAATACGCAATATCGTGTAAACATTGTTCATAAAATGAAATTATGGCCAAACCTCGTTCTGTCTATATTCTTTATCATTTTGATACTACAGAAAAGTTTCTAAGTTTGCTGAAGCTTTGAGAGGGAGAAAGCATGCTCATGTTTGTGAAGATAATGATGTAGGACAATAAATGATTCAAGGGAGAAGGGCGGTAATGAGTCCTTTTCTCCAATGTCTCTGGTATGTAATTGGTTTCTGAGAAACTTTTACAACCATCAATTACCCCAACGCAACGCTTGAATAAGTCTCTGAGCCATTGGTGATTCATTTGTATCAAAACACGACGGAGGCTATCAATTAACGTGCTTAGTTTGAGTGCTCATTAATTTTCAAATGGTATCATTTTCCAAGACTCGTTTAACTAGCAAGTGCTAATTAGCCCATCAATGGAGTACAACGCACGTAAAAAAACAAACATTATTTCTTCAAATATCACCTAGAGTTTTTGTGAGATGCCTCATGTCGTCTACTTTAGGAGAAAAGACACCGCTTACAGTAGGATTTAATTTACGAAAGGGTTTGGATAAAGGTGGAACAACTTTACTCATCTCGTCGTGATGCGCAGTTAGTATTCACTTAGTTTTTCCACATATATTCATTCGCAAGCCAGCTTTAATTTAGGAATTGATGCACGTGTGCGGTAGATATCTAACTGAAAGTTTTATTATCAAGTTTTCTCGTAAAACTAATTTATATGTTGTTTTAAGGAGAAAACACGGACTCTCGGTTTGAGAAATAGATGAGCAGAGTTCTGTAAATTAATATTGTGCGATTAATAAAGCATTTACTGCCTAATGGGGCAAGTGCTTGTATCACTTAAGGTATTCATGCAGCTTGAAATTAATCTGTCAGTCATGTACCGTTTCTGTGAAGAAACAGCAAGTACGATAAAAAACAACCTCCTCCCACACATTAACATTATTGTTGTGCATTTTTGCTGAATGAATACCACCTATAGAGTATGATTTTTCTCAAGTGCTTCTAATTTGCTGTGCGAGTATGCCAAACTTCATTTACCTCTTGTGGGTCACACACTGAGACCAGTTCCGAACCTTGATTCAGCTTCCTTTCATCAAAACCGATTTAATTACACCTGACACTTTACGTAACTTATTTATGCTTTCCACATTGGGTCGGCTTGCAACGTTAGATTTTGGTTGAGTGTGTGAGATCGAGATAAAATCCGATTACATCAGTGGTTGCAAACATTTGAAACAGAATATACGGATGATGATTTCATATTATCTTGGCATTTTCCGTTAAAATCTCCCTAATAAACATGAGCTTGTACTGAAATCGCAAATACAGGAGAGCTTTTTTACGTTAACATAGAGTCAGTTAAATTCAATTTAATTTTTATCTTCTCATCAACCTTAGTTTACTTCCATTTTCAAATTAGTCGGTATTAATTAGCTTTTGTTCAAACTGGTTTCAATTAAGAACCGCACCATGTGTTCGAAACGGTTGACTGTAGATTAGCAGCAAATAAAGCCAGGTTTTGTTACTCGGTCGACTTTTAATTCCTTCCTGATAGTGTGAGAAAGTTATGGTTTTGACTGGATTTACATTTTGTTCTCTCAATGCATTAATATGGAAAAGTCTCTCAAAAATGGAACCTAAAAGGGAATTGAATTAGTTTCAACTTTAATCGGGAATGTTAGTACTAGTAGTTTGTGGAGAAGTTTTGACATGCATTTTTTTTGTTTAATGCAATAACAATCCCTCGGGGCAGCCTATCATGACCTTCTATAGGGGTGGGGGGAGTGTAGAAAATGCAATTAATACTCCTCTGTATTTGCATTTAATAAATGGCAAGAACAGTTGCAACTGCAACTTTGTTATTCACATGGAGGTGCAAGTTGCAAGTGCAACTCCTGTCAAGCAATTTCCGCTTTTCACGCTCTTAATGTAAACTTATGTAGGTCTGGGGAGAGTTATTGATGATCTTTTCCTATCCACTAATTATTCACTGCGTACGAAACTTTACATGGTTTGGGAAAGTGCATAACAGAATAATCTATCAAGCTCTTATTTACAGTATGAGCAAAAACAAGTGGCTCAACATCTCTCAGATAATGCTGAACATATTGCTGACAATGCAATTTTTACGTTGCAAAACCAAAACATATGCGCCTGCTCAATATATTATGCCGTATGTGAGACTGCCACAACTTGCATTTTACCAAGCGCATCCAACATCAAGACTGCCACGTATCCAACGTCGCATTAGATTAACCAACGTGAATATGCATTATAGTACAAGCCCGAACGTGTGTGGCTTCGAGGCATCAACTTACCATTTTCCATGACTTGAGCAGAAAAAGTTGAACTACTTGGTGCGAGAGCATGTTGCTGCAAACCACCTAATTAATCCACTTCCGGTTAGTTGGTCGCCTGCCCTGACGTTCGTTTTGGCTTTTTTTATCTGCGTGTGTTGTACACACATTGTGCAAGCATTCCTACACTCTTCAGCCATATAATATCCTTAGAGTTGCATGACTGAACAATTACAGATATAATATTTCTTATAAAAAGCATACGCGAGTTAACGAATGAACAAGCACAAGCTGGCTTATGAAAATCTCTGAGGGAGGACACACAGGGTAATCCCTTTCGTCGGCGTCTTTATAATCAATACCGATATCTGTTTGAGCATCCGTTTTCGTCTTCTGCAAAGTATTATAATTTATGATAATAAGATATCACTTCGTCCACAGCGTTTTTTTCGAGCCGAAAAGGGAAATGGTGCAATAATTTTTAGCAGTCAGCGTATTCAGCAGGCTGTTCAACCTGTTTATAAACATTTCGATGATAGACAGGAAGATGAAAAAGTGGTGGCAGAATATTTTTGTGGCTGAGAAAAAGTTCTATAATTTCAAGTGTTTACATATGAACGCGTACGAAGGTGCGCTTGTCTAGCTCCTCACTTTTAGCTAAAAGTACAAAAAATATGAAAAGGATGCGAGGACAGCTTTTTGCATTAGAAACCGAAAAGACGGTATCGGGTTTACTTATTCTGTGGATGTGAACTACTAATTTCATGTTTTATAAAATGTCTTTATTAATGATATTCGAATTTGGGTATTTGTAACAAGTGAAGTGACTTGTGTCGCATTCATAATTCCTCTAATTTTTAACAAGTCTTTTTTATGTTTTTATAAAATCCTCTTTAAGTCGGAGGAAACAAAGCTATTATCTTCCTCCTCAATTATTTAGGTAAATACTCGTTTAATCGGCAGGTGTGTTGTGTTGTTACATACCACACAATAAAAATAAATCTGCGAGACCTCCATACATCAAGAGCAGTTCAGCGTATTTTTTTTCATTTTTGCCGGAAAAATGACGATTTTTCGTTGGCACGATTTCGCTAAACGAGGGGGATAAAATAGAAACAACCTTCAAGCACAAATAATTGCAACCCATAATGACCAGGGATTGTTGATGATGCACTTTTAAGAAGAACAAGTTTATTAAAACATGCACTCCCTTAATTTTTACACTACTCCTGTGTAGACACATACGGATGTGCTTTTATTACAGTCACACCTCGTCGACTTATTAATGACCATTTCCGCCTCGTCTGACAGTGCGAAAATTTAGAACAATGTGTTTATAATAGATTTTTTTTCTTTGCGAGGAGAGTGGTGGAGAAAAATGAATTTTGTGCCGTCAGCAACTTTTTCTAGCATACCTTTTCCCATACGTGCTACATTAACCGGTCTCATCTTGTACATACGTAATGAGAACAACACAAAAGCTGCAGTCTTACTAATAATACGGAAAAGTGTGAGATACGTGTCATTGTACAAGATTCGAGTGTATCCCTGTGTGGCCGCCAGGTATTAAGAAATGCAGCTCACAGTTACCCGCTCAGCTATTAATCTCTTCATTTAAAAATGTTCACAATAAAAATTGGATACATACTTCACATCTCATCATTTTTCCACCCTAACACCCCAACCCCACCTATACACCTAAGCAGAGACTCTCCGGTATTTCATAAATAGCAGAGAGTGTGGTGAGTCCTGTTTTGTACTTGTAAAGTCACTCGGAACCTTTATTGCTTACTCTAGATAAATACCATATCAGATTAATAGTGATGTACTGACTGATGGCTGTGAGAAAGTTTGTGCTCGCCAAGGAAAATTGTGAGGATTGCACTGTACTTGTTTTTCTTCGCTGTTTACATCTGTATTTTTACATTGAGACGTCGATTTGTATGCGTGTGGCATATGTATTCGAAGAGTGTGTCTGTTTTTTTTACAAACTGTTTTCAACCGGAAGGAACCGTTCGGCTGTGGCAAGTCATTTCTCAAGGTGAGAGAAATATAGTGATGCTGATTGTATAAAGTTGTGGAAATAAGAAAAAAAAGTTATCCGATGAATTCGTCTCTAAGCTTGTGTAAGGTACGCTATGTTATATATGTGAAATTAGCGCGATATAGGGGAAATGAAAGGTGGCAATTAGTTACAGTTACAGTCGACAAGATAACGTGCTTTGCAGCGCACGTTTGATACATTCATATATAAACTAGACTGTCTGCTACATGTCAGACACAAGAGGAACAAATGTAGTGTACTCAAATTAAGTCGTATATACAAGACACAGCGCGAGCAGCTCACTTTTCACTTATTACCACCCCATATGCCAACATGGGGAATATATACCTATATACGCGAAGGCGTTTTACAGATTCGTAGGGTGATTGTCCATGACTCATCACAAAATCCTTGTGTATTCGATCAGAGCACACCACCACCTATCGACCGGCATGCGGTCTACTTTTTTCTGTTTGATCTATATGTAAATAGAAGGCCATGACAGTGTGCCTGTTTACATAAAAAAATATAAGCTTCGTTCTCTGCGAGATCCACCTCCTTAAGTACACACACAGAGACGTGAACACGTTGTGTACATACATATTCATCGTAAGTTTTCGTAACGTGTTGGCGTAAGGGATGGAGTCGGGGTGGGAGTGGGAGATAGTACTACACACAATGCAAATACTTGGCAAACAAGGAAATTCCAAAATTCCCAAGATAACTAAAAAGTTCCGCCTATTTCTCCTTCCTCTTCTTCTTTTTCCTGTTGAAAGTTTCCACTCCAATAACTTATAGAATTGGATGGTTTTTAGCTGATTGAAAAAGTTTTAGCAGATGAGCGAACAGAGACAACGCAAAGAAGAAAGAGACTACAGTGAGCAATGGACTAGAATCCAAGTCTACTCCGCCACTATAAGGCACACTATACGAGACCTTTTTGTTACTAGAGAAAAACTACTCGCTATTTAAATAGTAGGACTAAAAAAGGAAAACAGTTACATATGATGGACGTCTATACGTCTAGATACGTATACTTATGTGAGTACATCTTGTCGCTGTTCAAGTATGCATAAGGTCATACTACAGACGTCTATAAGCTTTCTTGTTGGACGGTGTTTTCAAACGTGCCTTCATGTTCTCATATATATGCATAATACAAACATTTGGTCATTTCAACGATTATCATCATCCTAAGAGTCCAGAAAGTAACATTTGGTTAAATTAAAGGAAACTGATACTCGCATCCGCTTCTGAATGTTCTAAGATTTTAAAAATCTGAACGGCTATTACCTTCAACCTTATGTGGAAGTGAAGTAATGATGTATGTAGCTGAATATTCCTTTAGCACATCTCGTACTCTTTGTTGTACTATTGTTTTCTAAGAATAGGCAACCTAAAAGGTTTAGCCTATTCTAGGAAATAGTATTATACGAGAATACCTCCAATCTCAATGCGTACATGTACAAATACATACCTAATATATGTACATACGCGTATATTTGCGCATCTAGATCTCTTTGGCTCTTTATTAAGAAAACCTCCAACTCTGTGTCATATTATATGAAATAAGTAAAGAAAAGTTTGCAAAGAAATGTCGACAGATAAGCTTCTCTGGAGCGCGCTATGATATATTATGTCTATATAGTACATGTCCATGTAGCCCATTGCTATTTTATTTATTTTTTATATATTGAAAAGCTTCCCTCTTTGATATGTAAGAACCGAAGAGGAAAAATTAGATTGACAAGAAATTCTCATATATTACTTGTAAGAAGAAGCTCTCACCAAGACACATTCTTCAATCCTCTTTCCATCAATTTTATCCATCAACGCAAAAGAAGAAAACTTTTTCCCACATTTTTCTCTCGCACAAGTCATACGTAGTATGTGTGGTGTGACATACAATGCTCTTCAAACTCAATTCCATTTCCATTGCCCAATTTTTCTTCCTCTTTCCTGATAGCACTCATGACATCAAGCCACACAAGAGAGAAAAACGCACCGTGCTCAGGCATGGCATGCAAGGAGAGTGCACATAATATGCAAGTAAGTAAGCACTTGGATTCCACTAATACTTAGACTTCGTCATCGCTTCATATCATCTGTTTGTCGTCTTACGAGATACACACGTATCTTCTTCCTTTTTGTCCAGAAGGAAACGGCGACACAACTCATGCTCCTTGTGCCTTGTCACTGAATTTTCTCCGTTTTTTTCTCTCTTTTTTCTGGTTCACAACTTATCATGCTCTCCTCCAGCCTGAATACAAAAAATGTAGTACAAAGGCAATGGACTTAAGTCGTGAATTCTTTCATCTCTCATTGCGCTCTCTACACCAAAGTCTCGTCCAAAGGAGATAGATAAATAATACACCTCTCGCGACGAAGAAAAAAGTTTTCAAGATACTGACAAGAAGAAGAATGAATGTGAAAAAGAGGGAAAATGGTAGCATTCTTTTTTACTTCATATACATTCTTCGCCCAAAGTTCCCTGTCTCGAAAAAAATAAGTATAAAGAATAAGCTGGGAGGATGACTTGTGTGTGACAACGATGGATGGAGGTACATGGGTATAATATGTGCGACGATATGTGTAGTACACGCACAATGACATGGAGAAGTGCACACACACTCTACAAGGGTTTCTTCACCTTCCCACTTGGGTAAACGTAATCTATGTTTGTATGCATTTCCATTCGTTTTTCAAACGGATCTCTAGACACGTACACGTAAACTCCCTTACTACATCCCTCTCTTCCTCCTCCATGACCAAAGGGAATTGTACATTCTCCATTGCCTTCACAAATGATGGTTTCCTAAAAGAAATGCGGAGAATACGTCAAACTTGTGAGTTTGCCACTCTGACATTAGTAAAGAGGGCAGAGAGATGAATGAGCCGGCAAACAATGTCGAGCGCAATGTTCCCCAACGAAACAATCCCCATTTGCCCCTGTTCGATGTTCTTGTGAGGACACAATAGTAATATGCGCATTTCTCTTTCGCCGTATCCTAATCATCATCATCGTTATTGAGAGAGCATCATCTCATCCCCTTCCTTTTTTCTGTTATCGTGCAAACAAATACTGTAGTTCTGTACCGGGCACCATTTTTCATGTGAAGTGCATATGCTGTTTAAAGTAATCAATTTGGGGTTTTAATCAATACGTGGAGGAGCTGATGATGGGCTTGTGCTCATTTTACATTTTTTCAAGCTCATTCCCCATCCTAAAAGTGGTTGTAAAATGGCGAGAAATTAGATGCAGAGACATGCGTTCCAGCAATTTCAAAGTTGTGAATGTATAGCTTCTTAGCGTTTACTGCTTTACGAACGACTAGTACACCGTTTCTGTAACGAGGAGGATGAGTCATCGAAAAACATTGCAATATATCGATATGAAGTGATTAGATTCTCCCCTTTTTTAACACTGAAATGTAAAAGCTATGTTCGAATTTACTGCTTTCAAAATTCCGAACCGAAGACAATATTGCAACTCTGTGTCTTGTATTGCATTTACTCTCTTGTGCATCAAATGAATTTAGTTGTGAAATTTTGCCAGTGAACCTTTAAACCTACTAGACTGAGTCATGTGTCACATCACTTGGCTTGGTACAAACAACACGTACATGTGCTGTTTTCTAAATGAAGTGACTCGACGAGTGTGAAATCAGTGGATTGAACTTTCTCTCTATGAGGGAAAACATGCAAATCTCAGGCTTTCTATTTTACTCGTGCTCATGCAAGCAGAAGGGAGAAAGTATATACCTATTTATCTACTAGTAGGCGGCTTGTATTTTCTCCACTTATTTTGCATGTTTCATCAGGAAACTGTCGGAGAAAATTTTCCTGTTCAGCTCCTTAGGTTGCCAAAGAACGTTGTACTTTTTTTCCATGATCATGCATGCACCACTCTTTGAATTATATACTTTTGTCATGTCAAGCTTTGTCACGTACATGTGGCGAATATGTGTCTCCTCTTCTCTTGTACCGCCGTGAGCTGAGTGAATACGAAGGCTGAGTTTATTTTTAAAAAAGGGAAAAGTGTTTAGCAAAACAGAAATTGTAGGTATACTTCCGTATACATAAATATTTGTGCGGAATTCTACATGCGTCCGTGCACCATATATGTTTATTTTGTACAAAATAAAGCGTGAGACTTGTCGGTGAAAGCATTGCCTGCTTCGCTTGCATATTTCAGATTGGAATCAAAGTCTTTGTGTTATACTTCCACTTTCAGATAAGACTCCATCAACTTATTTTGCAGAGTGCCCTACTCCCAGTTTTCCCCTTCCTGTTTATTTTTTTTGTCGTGTATATGCGTGTGCACACACTTTGGAATTCTGCTTTCACATTTTCGCACGGTATGCACACGTTTCGCAGTTCTCCTAAACGCTCCATGATCTGTTTTTAACGTTTCAAAAGCCGCTTGTAGGAGGAAAATATTTGATTGGAGTTTTGTACAACTGATTTAAATACCAAACCAAGTTTCTGTTTCAACATAACACACGCATGTTGCACACGAACATCTCATCCAGAGAACACACTTCCCCTATTTGCACCCGTTGCTCTTGTTCCCCTTTGATCAGCGTCTTTAATCTCGAGACATATTCCGGATATAGAGAAGGAAGCAACGGATGTCTACCTCCTTCAAAAAATTTCATTTGGATGTACACAGAAGAGGAGCGAAAATGCAAATAATCTATCCATTGATCACAAGAACTCTCAAAATGGTTGTACATCTCCCTCTCCTTCCCTTTCGCGTAATACTGACTAAAACTCTATTGAAAAAATGAGTAGGTTCTTCCCATTCGACTGCAACACACACATATGAACGTGTTCATGATTCCCCTTTAAGTATATTCAGAAGGAAAGGATGCTCAATAGGTTGCAGTAACCGTTTAAATTGGACTTATATATAAATGCACATATTCAGTTGCTCTTTTCCTTCCCTTTTTTATCAGAAAACCGTACGGTGAGTAAGTATGTACATATGTACTTGTAGGAGAGTGCGAAGAGCATCAGAATTAGATTACATTTTCACTGAGCATTATCATACAAACGCATCTCACATCAGAGGAAAACGCTTCGAGAAGAAGCCCTCTCAATACAATGTCTGTTTATAAGGTATCCATGCATGAGTCTCTATTCTCTTGTGTGGATGATGATGACGTTGCTAGTGATCATGATAATGATCATCATCATCATCATCATCACACTCCACCACCGACATCCCTAGTGTGAATGAGAGTAGAAAAGCTCTTCTAGTTGAAAACTTCCTTGTTCCAAGTCACAATTTTTCTATTGCATTGCCCTCTTATTTAGGTATGCAAGCCACGGTTTGGAATCATGAATGAAAGGATCCTCTGCTCTCAGTTTTTTTCTCAATCTTGTCCTTTCCTCTGTACTCCCTCCCTTCTTTTCAAATTTCTTGCTGTTTTCGATGCCTCCACAGTTTGATCATAATGACAAAAGCGGCCTTTCCAAGCTACCACATTGACTTTAAACAAAACGCACGAGTTTATATAATGTACAGAGAGTGATGCTCTTAACTGGTGGAAATGCTCATGTGAGTGGACAAATCTCTAAAAAACCGTTTGATCACAAAACTAGCTTTTTCTACTGAATTGCGCGGCGGACTACTTTCCCTTTATTTTCTGACGCTTGTTAGTGGGACAGTGAAGTGCAAAATGTTGGATACAGCTCACCCTAAAATGCCTAAGAATTCTAATAAGGAAGTAAGGGAAAAATCAGGGTGAAAAGAATGCTTGATGTAGTGTGCAGTGTAGTCATCATTGCCTTACATCATCATCACACCAAATATTGGACTTCTCGCGATACGAGGTGACATTTTCCGTAGCACTGCAAATATCCATTTCCTCATGAAATCAAAGTGGGAGAGAGAGAGGAAGGAAATGGAACGGGGAATGATGGCAGTGATCATTTTCCTTATCATAGTACCTATATGTATGTGTGTGGGATGGTGATGGTGATAATGGGGATTGCCGGCTTGATGCTCGTCTCAAATGCACTTTCATCTATGTGCCTATTGTCTACATAGGAATAAAATTTACATTACGGGAAAATGGTTCGATTTCCCCGTACTTTCCGTATCTAATGTGGATGCTTTAAAGGTATATAGTGTACCATGTGCACGTATGGAATCTAGCCCTTTTTCTCGTAGTTTTTGTGCGTCAAAAATGAAGGAGTTGTGATGTGGATAGAGTTTTGTCATGAAATGAAATAGAGGCTCAAGCGAAGATGTATGCAGCTCAAATGGGGATGACACTAGTGAAGCAACTAACTTTCTTAGTTTTTTAAAATGCAAATGCTGTACGTATTTACTCAGATATTTGGAATCATATAGACGTAGTAATTCAATAAATAGTAATCTACACAACTGTTGTGGTGTTAATTGGGACATAAAACGCCATCATCACCGCAGCTTGCAGCTATTGTGCAGTCCAGATCACTTTCTAGATACAATGAACTTTCATCTGGGGGTAAGTGTGCATAACATTGGTACTTATTAATCTTAAAAAAAATATCGTTTACTCCAGCGGATGATGTCACGGCGTTTGCTATTACACGTGCATAAACCCGCAGTACATAATAAATAGCAGTTAGACTATTGTTCAACAAATGAGACTTTGGCGCTCCGTAATCCATAAATCCATGGTTCAAGAGTCTGCAGGAAGCCATCAGATTACTCGACTAAAATCGCATTAAAGAGTTGTATCACTGACGAGGCTCGCCTTTTGTGAAGGAATAAAATTTTTTAATGCTTTACATTTTGGCGTGTGAGCTCCTTGTTTGCGGACTAATTATGGCGGAGGAAAGTGCGACGGTTATGCCGCCTGGCATTGTAAGTTTCCACACTTTCCTTTATCCCGTGATGCTCACATCTATTGTTCGCTTCGTTTAGACGTAAATTTTTCTAGATAAACTGATTACTGCAAAAGTGTGAGGTTACATACACAAACAGATGTTGTGTTGAGCATACATACATATATATGCGCTCCATTCTTATTAATTTATATAATATTATATCTTAAGTTGGGCTGTGTTTATTGCTCTCGTATGCGTATGACTCAATGTGTGGTCAAATGGAATTTAATTAGTGTCAAAAGCAACTTCTCATTACACATATATCAGATGATCGTTAAATATAATGATGTGACACATTGAAAATGATGATTATATGAAATTGCATGGAAGCCTCCCTGCCGTGGCTCTGGCTCCCCTGGTTCATTATCTGGCGCTTCACAAGTCATAAATAACGGGCAAACCGTATGAAAGCTGACTGATTATGTATAGGTTTAAACATGGTGAACACGGCGAATGAAAAACTTCTTAATGTGATGGGATTGTGCACGGTACGCCTACCACCACTAACCAATAGAAGCGTATTATATAACCGGTGTCCCATAAGTAGAAGCAATAGTTTTCAAATTCTTCCTCTCGGTGGGATATAAGCGAGTAGATTTTTAGGATACGATGTAAAATGGTCTTTGTGTACTCCAAAGCCTTTTTTTGCTGTGGTGCGTTGAAGAAACTGTGGATTTAGCCGTGAATTATTAAACACTAAGAGTTTCCATACGTAATCTAGTCGCAGTTTGATGGTGTCTTTAAGAATGAACTTTGTAGCAAAATTTTTATTGTAAAAATTAGTTTTTGTATAAATCATAGAACCCAAGATGTGTCGAGGAGTTTCAACTACATAGTACTTTTGACCGTGAATACAAAACGACAAAATTTGGAAACGACAGGTTGTGCCTCGAAGCACAACTGATCTATTTCTGATCTACTCTCTATTTTCAGAACACCCCTTACTTCGAGTGACAGAGTGCATCAGTAGAATTTTATATATACACAGTAAGTTATAGATGAAACCTTTCGTAATTCATCTCGTCACTGCGCACTGTTTGATCACTTACCTCAAGACGTTTGTAGCATCAACGGCCAACAATGGCGAACTCGTTGAAAATAGCAGCCTCCGGAACAAAATTCTGACATTGGCATATAAGTTTTTTACCAGAGTATTAAATTACTATGAATTTTTTTCTTCACAAAAAATCTTGTCAATATGTAAATGCAAATTAACTCTTTTCGCCTTTTCCCTCCCCGATCTGTTTGCATGGGGGAGGCATGTCAAGAAAATGATATGGTCTATATCCAACAGAGATTATACTACATTAGCAAAACCAGTCTAGTTTTTTTCTCATGTTCAAGTGTCAAAAGGAAATAACATATTGGCCACTCAAAATCCCAAGCACCTATGCCAGAGAGAGAAAGAGATACGCTCATTTTTCATAATTTGTTTTAAAGTATATAAAATATACGGTGTGCGTATAATGTCCGTTTCATCATCGTAACAATCATTCAGCTATTATAACATTGATGGTGGTATGGAGCACACAGGGGTTTTGAGAGAGAAGACGTTGAGATGGCATATTCATTTGTTACTTTCACGTCTACGGGGGAACCACTCTGGACGTGTTCATGTTGAAGGGTTTTATGCCCCTTGTGTGATGTCCAAGTGGCGTGTTTTGGTCAGAAACTCTACATTAGGTACATGTGTGTGCATATGTAAAATAAAAATCAACCCATTGATTTTCTTTCTCTGCTTTCCAATCCCTCGGAATAAATCTGAATAGGAGTACACATACACAGAGTTTCTTAACATTGTATAAGCATGTATGCGTAAACATTTGGTGGAGAGGAAAAGGAGTATTCGCCACTGCCTTCTTGAAAGGCTATCCATTACATTTTATATTACATTTATCGGTTTTAACTGTGTTTGGGCTGTGTTAGGTCTATCACACAATCTGTTACCACATGCTGACAAATATTCCATATTTCATAAGAAAATACATTTGCTCTCTCGCTTTCCTTTCTCTTGTCGTGTGTGTAATCCCATATTTATATATGTGACTATATATACGGGCAGCATATTGGACTGTGGCTATCTCTCCATTGGACTTGCTGAGAGGCTAAAACGAATGTGTTGTCCAAATGGAAATGTTGATTTGATATCAAAAAATTGGTTTCCTCTCTGCTCACCTCTGGCATGGGGTCTTTGCTCTTGACTTGCACTTCATTTTCTCTCTCCCAAAACAACGACAAAAGGCTCCCTTGCCTCAGAAAAACTCGTGTAATGTTTGTGTCAGCGCACACAGACTGTACAGAGTATAATAATATGAAATGTGTGACATGGGGCAAGAATGCTAACAAGGCTTGAACCCACTGCTTCAAATACATAAAATTATGAGTTTTATGTACATTTTCGACATATCTCGAAGCAGAGAAAAGAAGGAGAAATGTGTGGTCTCTCTGGTGAGGCAGAGTGAAAAGGGAATTTTTCGCTACTCCAAGCTCTTTAGCTAGAAAATATGTAAAACTTGTAACAGAGTGGGATTGGAAAGGGCTCTGTTTAATGAAAACGTATGTTAGCGATTTTCTTTAATAATGTAACACTTATACATACGCTCTCACGTTAAACACAAAAAAATTCGAACGAAGCAGGAGAAATAAAAAAACACAAGCAAAAAAAATGGTTTTATAGACGGGCTACGAGTGAGGTCGTATATAATATAGGCTGTCATGTTCTTATTGTACCACACACTAGCACTCTCATCATTGTTAGGGGAAATACGGCATACGGCATACGTAATGAATGATATTCTCATTTACCATACAATACAATTAGATTATTATTCAATTTTCAATTCACATCACATCGCATGATGCCTATCCTCAACTCACCACCACCTCACATTACTCTGAAGACATGAAACAAGCTGCGTGGTCTGTCTGGTAGGTATAATGTGCTTGTCTACGAAAAATTTAGAGACCCACTGCTGTACATCAAGGATATCGCTTTTACTCCACACATTGACCAACCACACAGAGCATGTATACTGCATAAAAATGCAAATCACATATTTAAGAAGCCCATTCCAAATTGACCAAGTTCGCCATTGCTGCGGTGTTTTAGTATGCATCATCATGTCATTATCGTTCGTCGTGTCAATTGCGAGCTACGCTGAGTTGTTGAGAGTTTACCCAAGAATTTTTGAGATTTCTCATTCCATTGTGTGGCATTGGTTGCTTCATAGTCGTCTACTTTTACATTATGTAGTAGTCTTGTGTGTCTTTCCTTTTGAAGGAAAACCAAGTTGATGAAGGATGACAGGGTTGAATGTGAGGTGTACAATGCGATTATATGTGAAAAGGCGGAATCTTCAGTGTTGACCGGTTCACTCACGCATAGCATAATTTTCTTGGTGTGCTGGTTTCTACCTCTCCACACCTTTGCAGACCCATTACGATAGTACTTTACAGTATTTTGTCACAATGCACAGAATACTATGCTTCTCAAGCTATATAGCACCCATGAATGACTATTGACTGAGGGCACACATTTCTTTAATTAAAATTCAATTTTTTTTCACTTATAACCAGGTGGTTTGAAGCTTACTGTAGATTTTTTGAAGAAAACGGAATAGTATGTATTCAAATTGAATTATTAAATCTATATTCGTAATAATATATGAAATGCTCGGGAATTCACTGTTAACTACTAACCTGTCACTGGTTTTAGTCCAATGAATCGGTTTAAAAAAGAAGGATGGTACACAAACACTTCGAAATGATTAATGACAAGTGATGCACGCCTATTTGTCAAATTAAATGCAACTTATTTCCTTTTCGATACGGTTACTTGATATCAATCAGACAAAAGGATGGAACGCATGCGCATATCCATACATATTTGATCAATGTCTTGAAAAAAATACTGAGCTAAGCACAAAATCGTAAAACTTCTGAATGTGAAACTAGCCAAAATGAATTCAATCATACAATGGATACATTGTATTTGTCTATGTTGCATAATGGGTTTTGTATGTGTGTCTGCGAGAGGAGTTGCACGCGTGAGAAGTGAATCTAAGTTTGCGTTTTAATTGAGTTTTCTCTTTTTTGGGTACGCAAGCCTGTTAAAAGGCAATCGAATCGAATTCTCACGCAAGTCTTGTTCTTTTACAATATTACGATGATATGCTCATTCACAATTCACCTCTCAGGAGGTATTATGTGCAGTTACGCACACATTTCAGCATTCATTTGGAAAGTACAGATGGTCTCTACGAGAGGAAATCAATAGAAAAAAAAACAGCACAAAGGTTACACAAATGAAAATGTAATAACGGGATCATCGACCGGTAGTGTAGGATCAGTTTGTCATTCATCCAACTAAAAATCAAGCCAAAATATCACCTAAATAGGTTTTGTGATGTTAAGAAGAACGAAAAGAACACACCAAAAACAACTCATGCGTGTTCCCTTATCTTCTTCAGAGAGGCATTTTTGTAGTAGTTCATACGCATTATTATCTGAAAAGTTTATCCATTGAATTGACAAAGAAGAAGAAAAAATGACATTGGTTCTGGTTTGAGGCTTGTTTCTTGTTTTCCCTGTGTACTATTCATCAAAGATTTTTTATATATATTTTGATTGGGATTTGTCCTTCTGCCATTTTGTCTGGGGTGAATATGCCAGACGTGCACCCTCAGCCTCTTTAGGTTGTGAAGCAAGGTAAAGACTGTGATTGGCATCAATAGCTTTAAAATTTCTCATCGAACAATGGGTTGAGAGATCACAAGAGAAATTTTTACGACTTGTCAAGGCAATAAGTTAGATTCAAGGTTTTGTCACATTTTTACTTATACTCTTATTATGTAACGGATCTCTCTCAACCGAAGCATTGTGGTGTGGTGGCAGGAAAAAAACTGCACCTCTCCTACTACACGTGTATGGATGCCTTTTCTTCAATAGACTTTGAGAGAGAACTCGTTCGAAATGCTAGAAAATATCGAGTTTTTTTTATTGTGGTTCAATCAAGCACAAGATATATCCATATTATATGCGCGTCTTTCTGCGAGGTATCAATGACATTAGATCATTGAGCCGAAAGAAGCCGTACTCCAAAAAAAAAATGTTCAACGGGTAAAGAATGTTTTTGGAATGGGTAGTTATATATATAATATTCCTAATTTTGTCAGATCTAACAGTTGTGGGCTTATCATGTCTCCGGAGGTGATGAAAAGTATGAAAAATGGGTATTTTTTATTCGTGTGAAATTGATATGTCAACTACACGGTTCTCTTTAGTCTGGGGAAGAGCCTCCTGCTCAAAATTACCGAATCGAATAAGCTTACAAGCTTACCTTACTTTCTGTGATGAGATGAATTTCCGCTCTTCGTCACACTACTAAATACAGGAGGCACACTAATAATGATCTGAAAGATTTTAAATGAAATCATAAACCTGACAGGCAACTCTTTTGAAGCGGAAAGCTCAGCGAAATCTTTAGGGGCTGCATTGACAGAGCGTGAAGTGACGTGACATTTTTTCAGAGTCGTTTTTGGATTTTCCAAATGTCACGTTTACGATTGCATCTCATAAGCTGATAAAGGCTAGCAAATGCCAACTACTACAACCATAACAATATGAGGCTAGTCATGGGGTATAGTGGCTCCTTGAAAATTCTACGTGACATTTTCAGTCTTGGCTTGAATCGACGTTTCTATTCATCCTGCAACTACAATATAGAATATCTTTTATAGAAATATTACATTTATTAGATTAGTCCGTAGAAAGATTACGGTTTCGTGAAACAGGATTACATTTAACTACTTGTTAAAGTTCATGCTAGCCAAACTGCTACATTCAGCCTAGAGTAGTTAGAAGATTTAGCATAGGAGAACAGTTCAAGACTTCTTTGGAGAATATGTACCAAACTACTTATTTTTGCTTCGAGAGAGAATGTGTGTAAAGTTTTTTGAAACTTGTCAGTTACATAAGGAGCTTGAAGCCACAAATTTTTGTTACAATAACCTATTGAAAGGGGGGAGGAAATGTCAGAGTTTTAATACTCGTCGAAGCCAGTAATCCAAATAAATAGTGGGTGCGTATATTTGCTACTTAATTTACATACATGGCTAATATATTTGGAAAAGATGGTCGCGTCTGTTTGGGAACAAAGTGGATTTTTTTTCTTACTCTGTGTATAACGTCTTCATACTAGACTACTTAAAAATGCATATATGTAGGTATGTATTCATATACATTAGTAAAACCATCTGAACTCACTGACTCATCATTGTTGGCTTCTGTGTGATCCCAGAGGATAATCCATCATCCAAATCCATCATCACATCCCTTCATGAGTAAAAGCTACGCTGATGGATCTGTTCAAAAAGAAAAGAGATTTTTCTCAAACTGTAGGAAAAGCTGGAGCAATCTGTTATGCAAAGAATCCAAGTCTTTCTTCAGTCTCTGTTGAAACTTGGTTTGTTTTCTTTTTGAGCAAAAGGAAAAGGACTTTTTTCACGTGGTCGAAGCGCTGAGAGTCTGTCAAGCTGCTTCAAAGTAATATGCATTTTCACTAGGCTTCAACTACAAAGCTTAACCCTACTTTTGTAGAATCAGACAAGCATTGCGTATAGGAAATGGGATACTGCACTGTATATCCGTGGACCAAGTTACTTTAAAGCCTTTTCTGGTGTTTTCACATGTGATAATAATATTCAAATGTGTATTTGGGTTTGGGCTCGTACTTCCTCTTCCAGGGTAAACTCACAGTTCCGCTAATTATTATTGTTGAGGCTTTTTCCATCCAGAATGTTCCAGCAGTAAGACTAATACACTGCAATAGCCTTTTTGGTGTTTACAATATAGTTGACACATACGCAAAGTATTTTATGACCTGTATTCTTAATTAGAGAAATATTCATATCGATTATTTTGTGGACGACTTAAGAATTAGAAAAATCACGAATTTTTAGTTTATACAAGTTGGCATCACTTTCCAATGACTTCTGTGTAAACGTCCAGCCAGCATCTCGACAAACAAAAAACCTCTTTAGAGCGGTTTATGTACAAGAAATTGCAGAATTTTCCATGAATCCGTTTCACCAACGTAGTACATACGTGCATTCATATAACATCCTGTTTTCCTTCTGACAATCTGAATGCCCTTCTGTTTTAGGTATTACTTCCCTTGTTGTACACATCACGTATCCGTGTATCTTGAAAAAGACTACTATTATACATGTACTAGGATGTGCGATGCAGTAAAAAAGTATGGTAAAAGTGTCCTAGTGGTAGCATCCTCAGGACAAGAACCCGCAACGCAGAAGTCTCCGCAGAAGCATGTCTTTTAGAAACTCTCTCTGCCTCCACACTGCATGCCTTTTCCTTTTCATTTTGTTACTTTAACCCGTCTACTTTAAAACTCGTATAAGGACTGCTTATATATTTTTATAATACGTGAGTTTTTTCCAGTTGTATATGAGCATCCCAAATGTACATCCCTACGCCAGTTTTGTTTCAAATAACAACATTTATAGATCTCTCTCCCTCGCTCCCGCATACTATTTTCACTCCTGCTATTTTGGCAGGCACGCTCCGTTTTCCGTGAATGCTGTGCAAAAGAGAAGCTTCCATTTTTCGGTGTATAAAGCCTCGTCGCTCTGTGCTGGCTTGTACATTTTTAGTGAGCAGTTTACGATGAATTGATGGACAGAGAAATGGGCAAGACGAGCCATTATTTAGCGTATTATAATAATAACATGTCTTAAAACGTTGAAACATAGTCATAAGCCATAACTCATTTTATGTTACTGCTACTTTGCGTTCTGGGGAAGATTATGACCTAAAAGTTGAGCTGTGTGAGTTGGGCTCTCCACTTTACTCGCTCACTCACTAAAACTCTCCGCTATCGAGGTACGCTTTTCTGCGTGTCGTGTGTGTTCTACGTGTGTGCATACGGAGTTGTAAAAAGTAGCAAAAAGTGATGTTTTAACACATATGCGCTTGATATAAGTTTATATGTCAAATACTTCTTCACAAAATGACTCTATAAACACAAACTTATTCCGGGGAAAGGAGTGAGTCAATGGAAAGGCTTTTTCAAAGAGGGAAACACACACGGTAAACAGGTTGAATGTTTTAGCGTGTAAATTGCATTACTACGAGTGACGTTTAGTTGAGCGTAAAAACTTGCAAAACAATCCGTGTGTGGTGATTGTATGTATGTGATACTACTGTGAAACCTACAAAAATACAAAATGCTCTTCGCCTTCTCCCCAAAAATATGACTGGGATTTTTCTCATATTGACATTTTCTACACTTGTAGCGCTAATCACAACTGGGTTAAGTAGAATCTCTTGTAGTGCATAATGCATTTTTCCCTTGAACGCTGATTTTATATGTGATAGAACGGTACACGTCCTGAGCTCAGTGTTGAAAGTTTTGCTAATCGAGTAAAAGGATCGCTTCGCACACATTATCTCGAAGGAAAAGTTGCAATGCTTTACAACAAACTTTTCTTCTCTCAAAGAGTAATTAATTTGTTCAATTAACTAAAGCAGAGTAATTAGACTCCGCTCACTATCACCAGCGAGGAAAGGGTGCAGACAATAGGTTTGTGGTTGAGGTTAGAAACAAGAATGTTGCATGCACCGATGATGATGCATCTACGTTCTATAACACTATGAGCTGTCGCTTTTTAGTCCAGTATTATTGTTATCACAGTTCTGATGTACACATGGCGTCCGCCAAGCGAAGAATATTGACGATAAATAATCCAATTGAGACTTCCTCCCTCCGTAACTCCTTTTTTTAGATAAATCTTCATGATAAGCGTGAAACCTTTTGAGAACCGGAAGAGGGCTTTTATCTGGTGTTAACAAGTCCAGTAAATAACGTGTAGCCTCAATTTTACACTTTGCAACACGAACTGTACAACAGTTTTGTGGAGAAGCCTTTGATAAGATTGGAACTGTATCTTGGATTCTACAGAAATGGACGACGCATGTGAATGTACAAAATTGTTCAGAGCCATTATATTCTTGCTCAGTTATTATTGAGAATACGTTTAGCACACCTTCCAGCAATTCAATTATATGTACTTTTGTTTCAAATAGAAAAACTTCTCAATTGTTAAGATCCCATTTGAAATTATGTAGGATTTTGAAATATATTAAGCATGGACCACAGTTGCTGCCACACATCGATTCTCACCATTTTTAATTCATTTAATGTATACATCTCGAGACCAGCATTTAGTTTATAACAGTTGGTAATGGTATATCGATTGCATCATCAGCGTTTAAGCGTTGAGGTATAGTATCGTTTAGTGTTCACTTTGTGAAGGGAGAACGCTCATTTCACTGAGAAAGTAAAAAATACAAAAACAATTTTTTAAAGTCTCCATTTTTTTCCTCTGTGTTGACTTAATGGTTAGTAGTGGGCTTAAAATTTGAGTTAATAAACATCATGGGTGACCAGATGCACCCTGCTGTTCCACCACTCCAGAATCCCTATGGGAAGCCAAATCATGTTTTACTACCACCACCACCACCACTCTTCTGTTTCCACCATGAGCGTCATAGATGGGTTTCTGCTTTTCTCCTTACACTGATGTGGTTAACACGATAAATATATTATAAATGCGGATTTTTTAAAATGTTCTCCTCTCTCAATTTTTATCAATTCAACATGCTGTGATGGGTCTCTGAAAGATTGAATGCGAATACGTCTTTTAGAAATGGAAGGGAAGTACTATGGGGGCAATACTTGCATTACAACCTCCCTCAGTCATACTCACGAAACCTATCACTGCATAAAGTAGTATAATATGTATGGATGCTTGCGCTTATTGTCCGAGTTTGTCGAAAATTGATGAAATGATGAGCATGCATAATAGGATGCGAGATTGGGTAGATTTCAATTGTGTAGTGACGTAATAACTGGATTCTTGCATTTAGATTTCGTGCTGGATTCAATTACGGAGTAACTTCGATCTTTCAACTGGGCTCGGATTGGTTGCGTGTACTAATTTGTTAAGCGAATCGTATATTTTGAAGGTTGGAAATAGAGGGTATAAAAGATGATTGCAGTTAGCACTTTCTACACAGTTGAACGTGTGTTTGTACCACTAATTATTGTTGTAAATCTGCTTTTTTTTATTATTTAAAAGTATACGATTTTAAATATCCTACACCTATTAAATATCGAAAAAGCTACGTTTCTGCATTTCTCAGTAACAATTCTCTCGGATTTGAGAGTAAACACACGGCTTTTTTTTGTTAAACTAGACATTTTTTTAAAGTTGAACCGTCTCACACTCACTAACTCACAGCTACACAAAGGCTTTCAAGAAGTGTCAACGATCGTTGTTTTCTCTCCCTCTTTCCTGACACACAATATCCCACCACTTCAATCTTATTATGTATTATGCAGAGAAGCACCACTCTTTTTCTCTCCCTGAGCATCAAGTGAGATAGGATTTAAGTCAGATCTTTTCCACACAAGAGCCGGTATGCTAATATTTTTTGATTTTTAGTCGATCCTCTTGTAAGGCTCTCAGCATGTGTTCTTGATGAAACCTTCAACGTGCCCATGATGAGAAGAGATGATGCATGCTGCATAACTTTGTGTAAAAAAACTCACCACACACGTGCATTTCACCTATCACATCAAATAAATTTTGACTCTTCTATATAAGTATTTGCTACGGTCAGCCTTCCGCATCCAAAAGAGTGACATTGTATATAGTCAAATATTTCCAGAATTGTAGAAAAGCCAAAATAGGGATTTCTTGAAAGGAAGGCTTCCTTATATGCTTTACATAACCTCACCTTAATTTTTTTCTTGCTTTTCAAGGAAACTCCTTTACGTCTCGTATATTCGTACGACACTCACCTCTCTCAGTGCGTCATGGCGTCACCTAAAGTCAGTCAACTTGGCGTGATATTTCTTGTCTGACTTTCTAACCCCTTTTTGACGTAAATCTTGTAAGGTAGCAGCCGACATAATAGGGAGCAGTGCGGTTGACATTTGGGGACGTGGTGGTGTCTAATATGCAAATTGCATAACTCCGTCACCTCTCTCCTCGTAGACATATAGATCTTCCCCACAGCATTTGTTTAGCTGTAGGTTTTTTTTTTGTGTAGGTAGACTAAGCATAGATTGTTGAAGTTTCTTCAATGGATGTGCTTATGATGATCAAGATCATGAAATTATTGGGATCGAAATTCAAAGAAGCATATCGACAACGGGTACTCTGGTGTCTTTTTTACTGCCTTCTATAACCCTCGCGACATGCACTTCAGTGATGCACATCAGTGGTCGGTTTAGTAGCGACTTTGACGATTTTTTAGGTATTTTAAATTATGAGCGGTGGGTGCTCTTCGATATGCGTTTGTAAGGGTCGAAATTCTCAACAAGATTGATTATATTTGTATGGGATCTCGACTTTTTGTATGCGCATGCAGCACGACACCCCAGACCACTGCGTAGTAACTGTCAATCAGTCCAAGATAAAGTCAAGAGACTTCCACTCTGTGTACAGATGGAATTGGCTTTGGCTGAGTAAAAGTTATAAGCTCAACTTTTTTTGTCAGATCGAATTTTCCTTTAAAACTTTGAATTCAATATTATTAGCGATGTTATGGCGGAGAAAAAGAAAAAAAAGAGTTTTCAAGATAAAAAAAGCTAGTTAGTCAGTCCTTTTCGCTGTCACACAGAGAATCCTTTTTTGATCCATGTGGACGATTTTCAATCCATATCAGCAGTGCAGGATCACATCGGTTTTTTTTCTTCTTGTCTAGGGACTAAAAACTTCTTTCCTTCTTCCATTTACATGAGATCATCTCATCTATTATGCATCAGTTTGTGAGATAGATCGAGGAGGAAGAGAGAAGAAGTGACACAACGAACTTGACTTTAGTTAAAAAACGGCTACCGCGTATACTCTCTGCTCCCTGGAATTTTTACCCAGCCTTCGCTTTTTTACCTCTTGACGAAGAGGACACACCGACAAAGACAAATGGGCTTGAGAATCCTAAGTACATAAACAAGCTGATACACTTTATAACATGGCGTGGCTTAACAAAATTTACTTCCATTGCAATTCTTTCTCTTTTTTTCCAACCTCATGAATGACTGAACTACGGAAATCTATTACCATACTCGAGCAAAATGCAGTGTTCCTTCTGTGTGAAAGCGAGTGCATTTACACAAACGAAAATGTAGTTACTCCTTTTCTTCCTCCACTTGGTGGCCACAAAACGTATTGACGAACATTTTAAGCATTTTAAAAAAGGAAGATGCCCGTTTCCCAGACTCTTTTCACCTTTCCGGGGACTCCCGCTGCTGCTTTGTTCTACCACATTCTGCTCCTGCTCGTCTACCTAAGTAAATATTTACAACTGGAGATTTCAGTCCGGGGGAAATGAGCAAAGGAAACCGCGAGTCACTCTCTTAGATTTATATGTATTTAGAGCATTGGAATTTTCTCACCTCATTTCCTTTTCTAGATTTAAAACGACTACCTACCGAGATCACTCCGCAAAAGCTTTTTGTCATTCTGTCGAGCGCAAGAGCGTGATCTACGACGTGATGTGTGTTTCTGTGTATTTACTCAAGAGCAGGGTGCGGATGGATGAGCCTCATTCATTTCAAAAAAGAAAAGAAGGATGCACACACACTATCCGCGTAACTGCCTGATTTGCATGTGGAACTTGTGGAGATGTACAACTTTGTAATAACGTTTCCCGCAGAATAACCACCAACCCCCAGAAAAAAGAAGTCTTCGTTCTAGAAGCCTGCATAAATAGTTTGTGATCATAAGTTAGACTGTCAACCCTCCTCCTGGAGAGTTGCATATATATTTTATCTTACAAAATGTAAAAAGAAGGGGATTTTTCCAATGGAAGTATGTATGCTCACTGCGAACTGTAGCATTGGGAATAGGCTTCTTGGTGGGGAATTTATTTGAACATTTCCAAAGACGAAAAAAATGTTGTACAAACTTAACTTTGAATGTCAACCCTTTCCCTGGGAACTTTAGAGAAAAAAAAGCAAACTCAAATGTACACATTCCACTTATGGAAGATGAGAGGAGATCACAAGTGGTTGTCTATATTTCACTGGCATAACAAAAAAAACCAAGTTATTTCATACAGCATACGACTGAAAGTGTGTGGTTGAAACTAACGGCGAAATATTCTTCGAAAAAAAAATGTGTGCGTATTTATGATGAGGACGTGGATTGGGAAAATGTGGGAGAGAGGAGTCATAAGTAGACATGAGCCCACCACCAAAAACTGCACTTGGCAGGAGTCATTTTGGATGGATTTCTGAGAAGAAAAGGGTTTACAGAATGTGTGCTTGCAGCTCATATATTATGTTTCAACCCTTGCTGTGTTGACTCGTGATCCTTGTCAAAATGTAATTTGAATTATTGTGGTGGTGAGGAGAATGGTCGCTGAGACGGGGAGGAGGTGGAGTGATGTGCTCGAAGAAAAGAATTCAGACTGCTGAATACTATTGCTGAAGACACTTATTGGGTGCGTGGTTGGCTGTCTGATATGAAACCTAAAATTTTGGTGCTTTTATGCAAATCTGAAGCCTAACAACCACACACACAACGTCTAAGGCAAGGTAGTCCGCCTCCATAGAGTGAGCACGATCATTGGAGCTTATCTGAGATTGAGAGTGGACCACAAGGAAATGTACAGACCTTGCCATTATTATTGGCTGATCATTACCCGTCGACCTTTGGAGTTCCTCAGTACAACAAAATGTATGAAAATTTGGGTACTCCATTCAGACGCTGAGCTTGTCAAAAATCATTTTTACTTATTGTCAATTTTGGTAAATAGACTTCGTTACGAGACCACAAGCTAGGTGACTTTCAAGTTGTGTTGTTTTCTTGTAAAATATTCCATGCACGCAAGTATATTTGGAAGAATATATTGCCACTTATGTAGCTATGAATGACGGCACAAAATATTAAAATTAAAAGTGTCCGCTTGCAGATCTGGGGAGATATAAGTTGCGAAGTGTAGTAATGTTGAGAAGCTCTTAATAATTGGTACATTATATTTTTAACAATTTCTGTGCGAAACACAGAAATTAGTAGTTTACAACCTGTTAACAATACTGTGAAGTAGATGTTAATATTTACAAGACTAGCATCTCATTAGCTACCCCAAAAAGACGGAGTCCAGTTCCTCTGAACCTTGCAATAAAATTTGTGCAGCACACAACTGTGCAAAAAATAATGAATCCCGAAAAAATCTTTACACTTGGGTCAATGAGAATTTGAGTTGTGAACTAAAAATCCGGGGAAAGGGGATGATATGAAAGGGTTGGTTGCAACAATGGCGGTTTAATTATCAACTCATATCAGAAACATGGCACAACACAGTACGTGAGATGAACACACACCTTCTCACTATACAATGCGGATAAAGCAGATTTTCTGCTTGTAATGTTCACGGTCTGTTGTAAATGGTTGAGTGATCTGCTGTTCATTGGAAGCTGAGGAAAACGTGTACTTTTCCTCAATAAAAAGTTTCTACATGTTCCCCTCATAATGTTAGATATCGTAACAGGGAAAAAATATTATTTTCTTGTCGGTTAGTTTTTCACCTCTCTTCTTGTTGGTTTGAAGAAGAAAAAAAAAACTTGCGAAACAAGGTTGAATTCTTGGTTGAAAACCATTTTAATAATGCTGTTGTGCTGTGCAAGACGAGGAAAAAGAAATCAATAGCCCAGTCAACATGTTCTACAGTCATGATTTCATTGTGAAAAAGCAGTTTTTTAGTTGTAATCTCCTTTGTCCTTTCATGTCAGGATGAGATGATGATTCTATAGACACAATTGCAAGAGGATGTATTTAGCGCTATCAGCAATAATAAGCTAGCAACTGCTGACGGTTTTCTATTAGACAGTTATTCTCCTACTCTCTATATGCCTGATGATAAATGATAATAAAGAGGCTTTTATTTGTCTCGTTCAATGTGATAATAGGTATAGTTAGTGATCATATTATTCATTGTGGAAACTCGAGAGTTTGAGAGATAGAGAACTGTTGATATTTCTCGTTTGCGGAAAAGTGTCATGAATTAATTAAAAATTACAAAGTAATTAAAATGGCAGTTGTAATCCGGTTTGATTGAAGGTGGTGAAACGGTAAAATACAGAAATGTTAAGATGTAAATACATATAGTATATATCAGTATTAGCAAAATACATCCATATATACGTAGGTATATTACATTCTCAAGTCTGACACTACTACAGTTGACGATGTTTTTAAGTCTGCAAAAAAGCCAGACATCGAAAATACGCACGTCTTGTGTAAAAATCTTACCGCTAAGTTGTCAGTTGTCGGCCCCTTTAATCCATTTAGAATTCTTTGATTTTTTAGAGACCGAAATCATGGCATCGTTTGTTGGAATTCAGATTATGTGTCTCCTACTTATAGTTTCTCAAGTATTTGTAGCGACGCAGACTAGAAAACTATAGTGTTCTTGATGGTGCAATATCCAACATATTCTGGTATAAATCTATTTACTGTTATCAGACATCGTGCACGACAAACTAAACCGTAATTATTGCTAAAATTGACTCATTCTCGAATTTTCTGGAAATAAGTCAAAGCCTGTGGCGGCTACTGATTAACCCCGATACGTATTTGAGCATGATGTGATGCACTTGAATATCCTCCAGTTATCTGTCGGTAACTTCCTTTGATGATTAGTGAATACAGTCCCTGGAAAACTACGACAGTCTAAGAATGTATGAAGAATAACAAGGTCGACTGCTCCTCCTGACCCTCTCATGATATCATGATGCTTTGAATCACCGCGTTTATGGAATCGCAACAGTGAAGGCGTGGGCTAACATGACACATTGCGCATTAGCAAGTCATTTACGGATGATAAAAATGAGAGAAAAAATATTTCAACCAATTTACTTTTCCAAGTGTGAGTACATTTAGTAAATAATTAAAAATTTCATTCATCGTTTAGACACAAATTGACGGAAGTGTAGCCCTCCGTGCTCGAAAGAGAGAGTGAATAAATATTAACAGCGTTAATTGAACGCGGCAGAAGAATTTAATATTCGACTTGTTCAGCATATTTAAAATCAGTTCATCAACAGGTAGCTTACAATCTTTTAGTCCGGATTGAATATTGTGTATCACAATGAAAAGCCACCGAGCTACTCCTTCACCAGTCTAGTAGTCGTCCTAAATGGGAGACTCCAGCTCGGAATGAACCATCAAAACTGCAGTTGGCAACAAGTATAATGGTTATGATTATGGTTATGGCTTACCTCATGGCTTCCGAAAGGCTGAGCACACGCACCTCACAACAACATGCTTTTTCTTGGATCCAAATTAGGGAAATGTAATACACTAGTTGTAGCAGTAGATGCATGTATAAACTAACCCTAACTACTCTATTTGGAGAAGCCGCATACATTTTCTCTGAAAGTTAAGATTCCGGTCTAATTTCCCGTTCGTATTTCTTGTAGACTCAAACTTGTTAGTAAAATACATGTTTGTAAGGGAGCAGGTGACAGTCATTGGGCCATTTTGACACAACTATCTTTTCGAATTGACGCATTAAGCACCTTTTCGTTATCGGAGTACATATTGTGTTTTTATTGTTATTATTGTGTCTCGATAAAGATGTGTAAATTGCATGACCAGTCTTCATAGACTCGTGAGCCGTATTTTTCTCAAAGCTTGAGTGCGTGTTTAGGAATAACTATGTTGCTTTTATGTGGATGAGTGAATTGAATTGGGTATACATGAAAGGAAGCTGAAATAATTTTTACAATCAAAATAATAATACTCTATACAAAGATATGATACAAAAAGAAGTGTTTCTTAAAGTAGACATTTTTCTTGTTTCCCTCTTTTTAGAGTTCGGATCGGCACAGGGGTATTGGAAAAGTAGAGATGAAGTCTATCCTTACCGTACGTTTCATTCCTTACTACATTAAAAAAACAATGATTTGAGCCTTGAACATTTTTTACTATTTGTGCTTTCTTTTCTATAACCATGTATATGCAACCTTTAAAAAGCACACTAATAGCTGCATTTAAACTTGATATACACAGATATCCTATTATTTTTGATAGTGCAACAAGCATATTATGTATATTCGCTTTCGGTTGGGATTTTTTGCAATTTTTTTCCTGCCTTACCACCACCACAACTAACAGTCAAATATGTTGGAATTCTAGAAACTGAAAAAAAGTGTAGAAACAAAAATAGGGAAAGGGAGAGATTTCTTCACTTTTTCTCTCTCCAAATCCTTTTACACACGCTTTGCATAAGCCACAGACTTCCTACCGAGATGGGAAAATCTCTCTTAGGGTTTCACCAGAGGGGAAAGTAAGAAGTAGGATTTTCATCTGGTTCTTCTCTCTTCTCATTGTTAGTTCTGCTCTTATAGTTGCACACTTGTGACAAAGAAGGAAAAAGTAAAGCCATGTGGATTACTCGCGAGCGAGAGAGAAAAACGGAGTTATTTTTAACAAGAAGAAAGGAAAAATACATTTTTTCTGCTGTTGTTTCTTCCTCTGTGTGTCTCTCTGAGCTTGAAAAAAAATCAGAAGAATTGTCAGAGCAGATGATGATATCTGGACATTTCATTTGAAACCTGGAGTTTTCATCTCTTTTGCAGGCTAAACTTAAGCTGAATCACGCGCCGGTTTTGTTACTTGAAAAAGGGAAGAATAAGGGAATCAACACTATTGGCTTTAGGCAAAACACTTGTGACAAAAGTGTTTGTGCGTTTTGTTCATATACGGGAGGTATGTACATACACGAAGGCTGCCTCTGAAATTATGAAGTTTTTCATACAAAAAATGTATCTACGTAGGACATCTGTGGATCTTTGCGTGATCCAGCATTGAAATTCAAAAAAGGCAGAAGGGAAAAAAATCAGAGACAAAAAGTTGTATTCTTTTTTGGAGGGTAAGAAACTTCCTATTTTCCATGGACCACACATTGTAGCACAACACACTCTCAGGCTACGTGCGTATGCGTACGTTATTTTAAATTAAGATAAGGATTCCTTTTTTGCTCGAATCTTCACAGACTCAAAAAAAACTTTCCTGGAGAAAGGAGAGACATGGAAAAGCTGCTAACAAAATTCTATTTGCAGAGAGTTCAGGGAAAAACTTGTTTGTGTGAGAACATATTGAAAGAATTTAACTAATGAATGTAGCACACAGGTGAATTAAACGCTCGCAAAAAGTTGGGAGAAAGTGAGTAGTTCCCGATTTCAGCGAGTTGAGAAAAATGTATTTAGACTGGTTTCACTGATTTCATGTGTAACCCCAATCTCTTTCTTACATTGTCTGTAGTATTTCATACAGACACAAACCGAAATTGCATTTCAGTGTCACATTCACATCTTCACTATCTGTTGTGAAGGAGTTGCCACTACTTGAATAACACAATCAAATAGGGTTTGCCTGCAATCTTTCGGTTTTGCATGCAAAAACCTTTTATACTAATTGAATCCTTGGGTACTTCAATGATTTCCAGTTGAAAATATAGAACAACCTCAAAGCAAATACGCCCTCCTCCAGTACAGAGTTTTGCCCGTAAATAAAACAAGAAATAATTTGACACATCGTTTCCAAACTACACTTTCTTCCTGTTAATTCACACCCCGTGTGTGTACCCATCTCTACAAGTAATCTATTAAATTGAAAAATGCACAAACCTCTACCAAGTTTGGTTTAATTGACGAAAGCTCAACAAATTAAAACCGATGTTAATTTTAATCGGGCTGCCTCCACTGACTACTCGTCGTCATTGCATTCGTTCTCACACAATCCGGAAAGGTACGGCTGCTGGGCAAAGTGCTCAGAGAAATAATGAGCAGAGTCGACTTCAACAGAGCAAAGTCATTGTGATAGAATATAAAATAGGTTTCT
>JAHZMW010002534.1:0-12635 GCA_027743745.1 Alloscopus bannaensis
CTCTCTCTCTCTCTCTCTCTCATCGTCTGCTTCTTCATCTTATCCAACTTTTCTCTCTCACTCATTCGTTTTGTTCGGTGAAGGAGAAGTAGTGAGTGAGAGCGAGAAGAAGCGATTGGAAGAATGGCACTTTAGTAGTAAACGTACAAAAAGTGTACAACACACACACACTCCTTCACTTCTCACTCCTATATGTAGGCTACATCGTGGAACAACTTAAAAGGGTAATCAATTTTTTGATGGGTTTACTTTCTCTTATTTTTTTTCTCTCTCTCCCTTTTCTTGCTTGGCTTACTTACTACTTCCTCCACTATTTTCAGATGATGGCTTCTGCTTGCCCGTTTTTTTCTGTGGTAGCATGCACAGCAGGGATGTGATTCTTTTCTTTTAGAAATACTTTTTTCTCCATTCCAAGAGTTGAGGATACATCATTTACTGGTTACGAAAAGGAAGACGAAGAAGGAAATCAACTTTCTCTTTTCTCTCTCTTTCGCTCAAGGATATTTGCTCACATGTCTTTCACTTGTCCTGTCTTCTCTGTTGGGCACTGATATGCCAAAAGGAGAGAAGCCTGATGCATATCTATATCACTGCTAAACATCATCTGTGGCTCTCACTTTTTCTGTATATTCCAGTGGAACGACTATGATTTCCCATCATTTTCTCTGGTGGTCAGGTTAACCACCTCTGTCGTACGTTTTTTTTCTCTCTTTCTTTTGGTTAGCCAAACTATTATTCTGTCATTTTGTTTCCGCGAAGCTAGCAAATCTCTTTTTCCTAAAAGAATGTCCAAACTTTATACTGTCTTCAACTTGTTTGCTATTTCTTCCGCCTCTGCTGATATGTCGATTAAATGGGGAAGTGTGTGCCGAAATAAATAAAAAATAAACAACTTTCTCATCTTTGAGATCACTCTGTGGTCACGTGCGTGTCACAACGGAGTTATAATAATGTTGTTCTGAGATTATAAATTGTGATAGCAGCGATCCAACTCAAAGTGACACATTGTTGTGAATGCAAAGAATTGACTGACTTGGGAATGGATTGCGTCTTTCATCATCTCATCATCATGCTCATTGAAGCTTGCTCAGAGTTTTGTCTGAGATTTTAAAAACTTTTCTTTTCACAACAAGAGGTCTCCATTTTACGCTTTGTTGTACAAATATATGCAAGAAGGGTCCTTTTTTAAAGGAAAACACTTGCTTGGCTTGAGCCTCCTTTTATTCCAAAGCATCTTCTCGGTTTATGTGTGTGTACGTGATTCTTCATAAATGAGTCTTTTGTTTGTAGTTTTTCTCTGTCTCCTGTCAGCCTGCACAGCAGTCAGTCAATCTGGATTGCTTCTCTTGTCTCCTCGTCTCCAAAGCATCTTTTACAGCAAATTGACTCGAAGGAGGAATGAAAGGGGCTTTTGTTTTGAAGTGTTGGACATATATACGAACAGATTTTTGAGGGTATGTGTGCATATTCACGTAATATTCCACGTATGCCGCCCGCAAGGCTCTTGATGACCTTTGGCAGAGCACAAAAGAGCAATTTTCTTGAAAAGGTTCACCAGCCAAGTCGACGAAATCTTAAACTCTTCATTTATACCTGACGTTTGTATACATTCATATAACTGTTAATATACTCGAACATCTTGCACATAAAATGCTTTTCCAACTGAGAGTGTTATGATAGTCCTGAAACGAAGGTTGAGACAAAGGACCGTCAAACTTGCACCCTGCAATAGCCCGTATTGAATTAAAAGCCTTTTGCAGTCAGCTCCCTGCAACTGGAACACAAACGCTGGAAGGTTGGACTGAGAAAAGATTGGAGATTGTATATTTTCTTAATCTGCTCCTCGTCAAATGATAGGAGACGGGGAGAGAGTGCATTCACATGATCCCGTTTAAGAGAGTTGTGATTGTGAAATCTTAATTCGGTCTGAGCTCACTTCGTGTAACTCCTGCACAGAAGCTTAAATCAGTGAATATCTCTAGCCAGGCACATGTAACTAGACACATCCACACGTTTTTCCTCTCTTCACTTGTTTTACACACATGTCCTTATTTTCCAGGGTGTCTTCTCTGTCTGCCTGCTAGCCATTTGATAAGTGGGGTCAATTTACACAAGACGCTTTCCCATCTCTGTTTCAGAGCTACATTTCAGGCAGGAGGGTAGAACTACTGTATTATTCCAGCTTCCCTGTCGACATTACGGGAGTAGACAAAATAATCAGTCATTTCCGCTTCTGACCCTTGGAGACCCTCTCACGCTTCTTTAAATACTTGATCGACTACCGAATTACTTTAAACAGGCTTCAGCTACTCAGAGTGCAGTCTCTGTCGTTTATCATCTTTCAAGACCAACGTAAAAAATACAGGTTCACATTCTTCCAAATCACTCCCGGAGGTCTTTTGTACGTGTGAGGTATGTGCGATGTAGGCATGAATGGAATCTTTTTTCAAAATTCAAATTTTGCCAGAATAATTTTAAAAATTCGTGCACGGGCTCACTTTAATTTAATACTTTGTTAATGATGTTTATACGAGCTGGTGGCAGATTTACAGATTCGACACAGTATTACCATACACATGCATTATTACACTTTGTGTGCTTGAACGATTTTCCATGCGTGATTTCCCCTTAATAGATAGACCAGAGTTATGAATATTTTGTGTGTACACTTCTCACATTTTAATTCCTCGTATGAAACAATAGACGAGAAAAGTTTGGGGCTGGTAAAAGCATCATTATATTTATGCACAATGAAATTAACTTTTCAAAAAACATTTCCAGGGATATGTACAGCCATAAAACGAAAAGTACTTAAGTGTAGTTAGCAAAATAATTAGTTTTTCATGCATATCTCTTTCATCTTCCATCTTCCAAACTCTACACGCTTAGTTTGTCTCCACGCAGAGTGAGAGCCACATATCTTTATTAGGCCAATGTGATATTTTGCATAATGTTCTCTTTCTAGATGTATGCACAAACTTTTAGATGTGTTTCTCTATATGCATTTGACATTCATACTTAATTTATTCCTCTTTTGGCAAAATCCAATGAATCATTCATATGAGCACTACTGCACATCGCACCAAAAAAAACTCGTCGCTTCTGGAAAAAAGGGGTATAATGACTTTTAGGATTCCGCTTGCTTTGCTCCGTGCCAATTCAACACCAGAAAGAAGAGTCCGAAGTAAACTTTTTCTCTCTCTTCATAACTCTTTTTTTCCCTCTTCAGACGAAGAGAAAGAAGTGATGACAGAGATAATTTTTGACAAAAGCTCAATTACAATATAAATTGAGCAATTTAAAACCAGCTTTTGTAGCAAGTTGCGCTCATCAAAAGGAAAATATGGGGGTACTAAAATTTTTGGGAATGTTTCATTTTTACGATTATTGCCCCGCTGACAAGCTTTCCTATACTTACGCCGAGGACAACGCTCTAGCTTTCCGTTTACTTGAGAGATAACTAAAATTTTTGGGAATGTTTCATTTTTACGATTATTGCCCCGCTGACAAGCTTTCCTATACTTACGCCGAGGACAACGCTCTAGCTTTCCGTTTACTTGGGAGATCGGCGGCCAAAAAAAGTAACCATTCGAAGCAGTAGGAGAGGAGCTGCTGTGCAACTACACAAAGATGTACTCATGCATACAAAACATTTCCAAGACTTACTCTCCTCACTTTTGAGGCAACCACAAGGCTGAGTACTTATAAAACGACGATTCTTCCGCTCCTTTTTTAAAAAGTGCTGATGGAGGGTGCGCTGCTCACAATTAACAATCGTTCATATCTCCACGAAAAATCAGTGCTTCTCACAGCACAACTATTCACACTCCAAGCTATCATCACATCTCTTTTAGATTATATGCATACTCATAAAGTATACGAGATAATATGCTTGAAGCAGATGTCCCAGTTCGGCCTCTGAGAATTGCGTTATTACATATCGGCTCTCTTTTCGAGGTAAATCTTAGAAAAACTTGTTCAATTCCTTGAAAAACGGAGAGAAAGTTGCAAACTATTGCGATGTACTTGTGTTGACGCAAGTGCACAAAACACATTTTTCCAGAGTCAGAGAAAGGGAGGGAAAATGTTTATCTTTATCCACCAATCTGCATTTATGTTGTTGTGTTTGCCACTTGATATAATCATGGAGCCTTCGTAAAGTTGGGTGAGCATGCCAATTTCATTTATTATTCAAATCATATGTACATCACCGTATATGAATGCAGCTCAATATCATCGCGTTTTCGTGTTGCTCCAAACATTCTCTTTTTTCTTTAAAAAACGTGCTTCTCTCAAACATTTTCTGGCTTGAAGCTAAACGAAGGTAATTTCAGTGCAGAGAGCACCACGATTTCGTGCGACTTTTCGGTTTTTTTTTCTTTGCGTTTTTCTACGATCGGAATGGAACAATTTGGAAGGAGTGCAAGAGATGAGAGCGCATTGCAGAGTGAGGCGCACAGAGGTTACTCCTTGTCTGGCACCGAAACAACCGTTTTTTAAAAAGATTTTCGTTTTGAAAATGCACAGCAAATAGTCTCAGCATGATAATCGTATTTCCATTCAAATGCACGTATTAAAGTGCAGAAATATTTATGCACACTGTAAAAGAGCCGAAATGGTGCGAGCGGATTTCCTTCGAAGACAAATCCCTCCCATGAATTGTTACTTGCCAAGATAACAATATTGATAAAGAGCTCTCCGACCATTTCCCGCCATATGTACGTAAATAGTACACAGTAAACATTTGAAATGAATATGGGTATAAAGTTTTATGTGTCAGAAGAAGAACTTTGTCATTTCCTACTCCTTCTTCTTTTGCTGTTATTCCCAGCAAGCCGCAATGCAAGCATTATTATGCGTACTTTTAAATCTGGAATTGTCTCCGATTATAGCCTATTACACAATCTTTACTTACACAGAACCTCCACTTAATGTTGGGGAAAAGCGTTTTGAAAATTTGCTCAACAACGAACAGCAGAAATACATCAGCAAGGCCTCTTCTTGAAGAGAATGGAAAAAACTGGGACTTGCTCTTGCAAAAATTAGCTATTTTCTAAATGTCCACAGCGCATATATAAAATATACGAGTCATTTTACATCTCAAGCAATGTGCCTCTTTCTCTCAAGTATAGCACAGCTGGCCAAAAAAAATATATGTTCGTCTCTTGAAATTTTTCGAGGAGAGGCATCCATAAAACGGCTGTTGTGCCACTTGAGAAAATCAACGCGAAGAAGAATGGAGTGGCCGAGAAATCGAGAGACAGAATAGAAAGGAAATACTTCTGTAGCACCAAAATGACTCCGTAGTTTACTATTCGTACACCCGAGTCCTTGTGTAAAGCAGTGAAATGCTACGAGAAGAAAATGATACTCATTTCTTTTTCTTTTCCCTTTTAACTCTTAAACAGTCTCATAAAAAGGAGGCTAAAAGTGCAGTTTTCATGCAAATTCAGTCTCAGCAGGGATCAATTATTTCGACACTGGCAATTCTCTATCAAGGAGTCAGACCTCGTGGAGGCAAAGATCATTTCGCTCTTTCCTTCTCCTCCTTCTACGAACTTGCCTTTTCCCTATTTCTCCTTCAAGGAACACCCTATCATTCCTCCTTCAAATGAACAGCCTATAATAAGTCTATATAAACTACTGTAATTTAGGTACTCGGCCATACACTCACAGAGACACAGGAGGAATGAGAGAAAAAGCGTTTTCTAAATGAGGTCGAGACTGACTTTTTTTTCCTTGTGAACTCTCTTAACTCTAAATTTCGTTGCTGACTTATGGGAAATTTAGAATGAGAACTATTCCGATTCGCAGAGAAGTTCTCCGTTTCAGTGAACTAAAGCATTTTTCTTATCTGTCCCGTCCCTTGTGTTTTTTCATATTCTCAACAGAAAAGGGAAGTTTTAAGAGGTAAAACATTGCCATTTTTCTATTATGATAATCCCAACTTGTTTAAACCAAGGCATTATTTTTTGGAATTGTTGTAATACTTAAAACTCTGCAATCATGCACCGATACACAGTTATTATGCCTACTTTTCACCGTGAGTTGCACACAAATAACTTATCCTTAAAAATAGTACAGTGCAAAATGCTGTCTCCGTTTCCCCGTCAATTTCAACTGTGAGCCATGCCATACTTTATTTCGCACCACTATAATAGATAGTTCTCCGCAAGCGGTGTTATCAGCTTGTCATCATTATCAATGCAGGTGGATATAAAGATCAGGTATATCTCTAGCATAATGGTTTACAACCTTGGAAAAAACAGCTTCCCCCTTCTCTCGATGATGCTAATCTCAATCTCTCAACTTCCCTCGAGCCATATCGATATATGTAGTCTGAAGATGAGAAAAGTGAGCTCACCACACTATGTCTGCACGCTACCAAGCTGGCTTAAGACTTTCACAAAGGATCACCATCATGATCGTCGTCATCGTCGTGTCGTATCGTGCTGATAAAAACTTTTCTCATAGAACAAATTATCGTTGTTGGAAGTTGGAACTTCTTGCCAAATATTACCAGAGCATGGTTATGTGGATGACGATGATGACGATCTTGTCTTCTTCATCTCCTTTGCCATGTGTACCTTTCCCTTTGCTCCATGCCGAGACACAGACAAGCCACCACCATTTCCAGTCTCCTTAATGTTTGGAGACCCACAAATAGCTCTAATTTGACAGATTATATAATATATTCAGCGAGCTACAAAAATAGAGTTGCGTATGTACATAAAAAAGTTTTCTTTTTCAAAGGAGGAAAAAAGCATGCACAATATGGTTGGTGGGGAGAATAGAAGCTAAATTATGATTAATGAATTGACTTCAATTCACCAGAAAACCTGTCATGTTTAGCTCCCCACAATGTGTGTCCATTGTAACTTCTTTTCTTATGACATGAGCAAGTTAGTGTGCAACCGTACATCCTCACAAGAACGAAAGATGAAGAATGGAAAATGCTGGGAGCAGCACAGGTTGGAGGATGTACCTCGTCAGAAAATGGGAAGGTGTGTATTCACATGTGTGTGTAAGGATCCAGTAAGAAATCCTTTCATTCATTCAATGCCCCGTAAATTTTCTAAAGAAAGTCTCTTTCGTATGTATTAAATGTACGCGTTATGCCAGCGAGTCAAAGCAAGACCTCTAATAATGCACAGATTCAGTGTGGCACAACTTTAAAAATCGTCTCAAACAATGATAAATATTGTTTGCATGTAAGCTCAATTAATTTGTTTGTATCCTATGTAACAAATGTTCACAGAGTGGAATAAGTGTTCAGAAATCTATTGATCAAAATCATTGAATATTAAAGTTTACAACGACATTACATGCTGTAAAAATATCACTCGTGCGATGATCCAATTGCTAGTTGAAAGAATGTGACAAAACAGCCGTAAAGCAACATTGGAATAAGACGAATTTTTACTCCAAAATACTCGATGTGCTGAAGTAGTTCATAATAGATTTTTTTATAAAGGCAGTCTTGTAGGATTATAGTTTAACGATACAATAACTTACAAATTAGCTATCACAAGAGATTCTCGATTGAATGTTTGACATTTACAATTGACAGGATGCACGATTCACCGGTTTCCACTTCTTCAATTGCGCCAGTGTGGCACAACTTTAAAAATCGTCTCAAACAATGATAAATATTGTTTGCATGTAAGCTCAATTAATTTGTTTGTATCCTTTGTATCCTTGTAAAGCAACATCGGAATAAGACGAATTTTTACTCCAAAATACTCGATGTGCTGAAGTAGTTCATATTAGATATTTTTATAAAGACAGTATTGTAGGATTATAGTTTAACGATACAATAACTTACAAATTAGCTATCACAAGAGATTCTCGATTGAATGTTTGACATTTACAACTGACAGGATGCACGATTCACCGGTTTCCACTTCTTCAATTGCGCCTCATTCTTTTTAACTATTGACAAATCGACCTATTACCCCGCCCACGTATGACTGACTCTTTCGTTATTTACATCAAAACATATCGATGAATCGTGCAGGTAGTTCCTCACAAACACTCGTATAATGAGATTTCGATTACAGTTTTGGCAAATAAAGCGAAAGGAAGTTCAATACACTCCTGCTATTTTTGAGGATGTCTTCAAGATGTATGAAGCTGATTAAGTCAAGAAAAAGCAACCCTTGCGGAACGATGTTACTCATCGTGTTGCTAACTGAAATCACCTTTCTGTAAAAACGGTTGAAATCCATCTCAGCTGCTCCTAATGATGACGACCGTGGAGGGAGAGTAAACATAAACGAGGAGAAACTTGGCTCAGGTGGCTTTGTGCAAAAAGGATTCGGTAGAAATGTTGAAAATGAAATTTGTACCGAACAAACGAATCCTGGCAAAGAGTTTGTATAAAAAATATGAGATCCACTGTGAAAATTGGATGGAAGCCTGGAAACTGTTTCCTCCCATACAATGTAATATTACTTTTTCGAGGAACATCGAGCTCCTGTTTTCATTCCTGTCTAGTCTTACAGATATTGTTGAAAAAAATTATAATCATAATACGAATTTGGACTGTTTTGTTTTCAGCTTTTATCTCTTCTCGTAATGATGCGGACCGGTAATTGTATAAATATTTTTAAAAACAGAATCGAGCTCATTTTTTTGTTTACTCTTCATCTCACAAATATTCCATATTACGTTACTCAACTCTCTGATTGTTATCTTAGATGGATCGAATCAAACTTGTATGAAAGTGATACTCACTGAGATACGAATACGATTTTTTTTGTCGAGAAACTCCCATTGTAAATAATCTCACTTCCAGCCTAACACAACTACCACAATTCATTTCATTTCCGCACAGGGGAAAAGTTGAAAAGTCACAGAGAGACAGGGTATAAAAAGAAAGGCGAGAGATAGATGAGCGACAAAGAATGATATATAAAAACCTCAGGCTAGGTTATTAATGGCCTTGTAGATCTGCGAGCTTCTCTGTATCTCTTCCTTCATTCCGCAGTAATCAGAGAGACGCACACAACGTCTATTGTTTTTGGCAAAAGGATCCCTGGTTGTCGGGAAAGCGAGAGAAGCGTGTGGGTCTTCGTGGACTCAAAAAGAAATTAAGTAAACTCGCCGGAGGATGTCTGGTTTTGCTAAGGGCGAAAATCTTTGATATGAGGAAACGAGACAAGTCTTGCACGTCTCTCGCTGGCATTCTCACCCATAAAAGTCTCGACTACTGAGCTGTGCGAGAATTCCAGACCTTTTCGAGTGAAAACAAAGTGAAATGTTATAAATGTACGTGGTTTCCACGTGTGAGCGTGTGCGTGAAAACCTGCGGGAGTAGAGTGAAACTTCCGACAAAAAAAATGTACTACGCACATTTTGTAACGGGTTTTTAACGTGTATGTATTGCTCCCAGAAAAGTATATGTTTTGCGATCCCCAGCATATGAACTCCTTTTATGTTGGCATTGGTCCGGAAAAGAGTTAAGAAATAAATGTGCTTACACCAGCAATTATCACTTTTCCCGAAGATTGGTATATGGAAGAAAAAAAAGGACGGCGGCTGACGACTTAATTTCTCCCACAACTCTGCACTCTGTGACATAATATATGTATACACGTCTTAAAGAGCAGAAGTCGCTTATGAAAGAGAGCCCAAAAATCCGAGAAGTGACTTTACACTGGATTTTATGTACATTCACAATACGTATCATATGGACTTGCGAAAGTTCACTTGAGTTCATCCTCTTTTTTTCTGGAGCGAGTTTTTTTATCAATTTCTTCCCTTTTGTTTATGAGAAGCATAAGTCAGAGAGTGTTGGTTAAATGAGAAAAAAATTTATACGTTTTTGTTTTCACACTGAGGCAGTCAGTCGTACATGTAGGATTTTACGCTACTTCACGATGCAGCTTAAACTGCCATCGTTGATTTACGTTAATGTATATATATACCATCCCCAAAAGAATAGGTATATTCTGTGCCACACGCCTTTGTGGAACAAGAAAGAAAAAAGTCAAAATCTCCTCCCACTCTTTCTAATTCCACATTGCAGAACTCTAAAAGAGTCACAGAAATATTCCCAAAGTATATATATGTATTTTGGAACACAATGTGTGCACTCTTCTCTGTTCTCTTGCTCCAGTGAGTGTGTATTTTACGCTTTTTATCTCCGTTATAAATCTTCTAATTACACCAGTCGCAAACACAAGACTTCGACATTTATGCCATGAAAATAAATATTATTTTAGGGAGTAAATACTAAAAGGGGAAGATATTTTATGGGCTCCTCCGAAAAATAAGATGTGTGATTTAAAACTGTGTCTGCCCGAGTGTGGATGAGACGACCAAAGTAGGTGAATGCATTGCGTACTCCCGAAACGTCAGACTTTATATGACTGGGCTCTGATTATAGAGGTTTAAATAGGTTATTGTGAGTCTGCTCAAGAATATATGTATATCTCACAATTTCTAACTGATATTGGACAGAAATGCGGAATTAAATTCTCTGTGACAGCTTTACAACACGGGCAGTGATAGATTTGAAGTTCACTTAAGCTTATATATTTATACTGACAGATACACAGCGACTATCATCATCATTGTGTGCACACTTCCCGCAAAATGAAGAATGGCTCTCGACTTCCTCGTTAAGACGAAGACTCTCTGGCGAGAATGCGCCACAGAAGAAAATTCGGAAAATGTTAAAGCGGTTGAACACTCTGCGAGACATTGAAGTTACTACTCGCGAGAAGTGGACAACCTATCAAAAGTGTAATATATATGTATAATTTTACTATCCACCTTTCTGGAGTAGAATACTGCTGTCATTGCAAAATCTCAAAGAGCACACTGCCCGTCTACAATTTCTCCGCGTACTTGTGCGAGACAAGGCTAGAGAAGACACAGCCCTTTAAACCTCTTGCTGTAACACATCCCCTTAGAGTATCCTGAAGGAATGGGAAGAGAGAGAGAGAGATAGAAAAGAGCTAATTATTTTTGTAATCTATTCACGTCTTCCTTTTGTTTGTGTTTGCTTTGAAGTTCTCTCCGGTTTTCGCAAGTGATGCGCGATAAGTTGACGAAGCGAGGCAGCACACGAAAGACGAAGACGAACCAAATGGCAAAAGACTTCACAACCTATATTGAAGATCGTGTATAAAGCAAATGACACATGGCACTCACTCAAACATTCTAGTAGTACTCCTGCAGCATTTCACAATGAGATGGAAACGCTTACACAAACACACACGATATCAGAGCGCGGATACTTTGTTTCATATCACTACCATCATACCATTATATCCTTCCAGAATGTGAAATTCTCAGGAAACCTGCGTGCGCTCATGAGTGTTTTATGCATCCAAGTGTAAGGTTCATGGGCTCATGGCTAATGGAATTTAAGAGAGAGAAGAAAGTGCACAAAAGTGGTATGTGGAAGAAACTGTATTGTATCTTTTTTGCTGCTCTTCTTCTGCTGACTCTAATGTTTCTCAAACTGGGTGAAATGGGAGAGGACGTTTTGTGGGAAAAGTAAACGGCGGAGGTAGTGGTACTTGCGTGTCACAAAGAAACGTGTTCAGAAGTGTGTGTACATCACATGTGTGCGTGTATTGCTTGTAACTTTTTACTTTTGCAACTATTTACCCTTCTCTCTCAGCCCAGAATTGCACGTGTAAACCGAAACGCACTAAAAAGGAACAAAGGAAAAACACCACTCGAGCTCTCTGGCTTCACACAGAATGATGTACATAGATAATGCGAAACATTTCGAGAGCTAAAGTGCTGTGTAAAATTGAAATGACACGGTTAAAAACTACACGGGTGTGTAGTGTGATGTTGAATGTACAAAGTGTAAAACAGGATTTTGATGTTGTAGTAGAACACTTGAAAAGTGTGCACTACATTTTTAGCTTGGAGCGCGTTCCACGAAGTATTTATGCATAACGCCTGAGACAAACTCACGTTTTTACACCGAAAAATATAAATTATAGCAGAAGTAAAAACTGCGATATAATTCCGAGAATTTCGCCGAGTTTTCAAGAAGTACGTACAAGCACGTGTGAAGTTGCTCGTATGTCTTCTTTGAATTTTTAAGAGCCATAACTTGAAAGATAACTACAGTAATGTTAAAGAAGTGAAAACATTTTTTCTCCTACTATCTAGGTCAAATTATAGTTGTAATTTGTACATTATAAACTGTCAGCAAATAATGTAGAAGTGATTATAATGAGCACTCCAAGAAATTGGCGAGGACACAAATGTTCAAGGATCACTTTTAAAAGCACACATAGTCTCATCATCACGACCTTCAAGTTGATTTACTAAAGAAGAATGACAACTACAAAGGAAGAACCACCATATAACTCAAAACGCGATGGAGATTTTTTTTAGTGTTTCAACTCGGAATTAATTTACTTCAAACTGACAAAGCAGATTCTTTTTGCTTTCTTCTTTCACACGCTTACCAGAAGTCAAAGAAAAATATGGCTTGAGTGCGTAAGTGAGGACACCTTTTATCCTACGGTGACGGAGTCCTCCTGGACACCTTCCAGGAAAGTTTGTTCTTAAACAAGTCCTCAGAAAAAATTAAAGAAACAGAGCGTGAGATTCTTGAATTCTCATCGCCTACACTAAAAATGTGTTTATTTTATATTAGC
>JAHZMW010002535.1:0-10005 GCA_027743745.1 Alloscopus bannaensis
TCACATCGTCTCTTATGACGAGGTTGAATTCACTTTCACCAACAACAAATGACTCATGAATCAACTCTTTATATTCCAAGAAGGAATGGAGAAGCGTTTTTATCAAATTGAGCAGATTGTTCTTTTCAGATTCCCATAAAACCGCATTGATGCCATTATCTGTCGGAAAATCTGGGCTAGTTCGTATAAAAAGTAATAAAGACTAAATACTATCCCTCTTGTGCTGCTGATCAATTCGTAGAAAACATTTGAATTGGTAATGCGATGCACAAAGTGGAATTAGGATTGCGATATGGTTCGACCCATTACTGCCAAGTTCATTGGGAAAACAGGCAATTTACTATTATATGTATATTATACCCAATGTCAACATTACTATTCTATACACAGGCTGTCGAATTCCCTGCAGACTGCAGGTCATCAAAGTGTGTGTGTGTTAGTGTGAATAGTTGTGATTGTGTACGCATACATAGAAAGCTTGCTCTAAATCATTCACCGCATTAACAATAAGGTAATACTATTGTGGTCCACACCAAACATATACATATATAGTTTAAACATGAATTCTATTATTTCATGGCCAAGATTGACAAAGTAACCTTCATCATATGAACCACATCCTGACGCTGGAATACCTGGATGCGGCTAACATAACAATGGTTCATTTCGTCAATTCAGACATCAATCTAAAATAATCTCTGCTGAGCAATGAGCACTTCATTCACAATGCGGAGAAAGGTGTTTGACCGTACAAAAAGCCTTTCGATTTCTATTATTATTACTCATTCTGAAGTTTTTTTTTGCTAGTTCCGAGAAATAATCACATTATAAAAACCTGTTTGTGCAAAACGAGGATACGGATGTAACAAAGTCACTGGAGCGTAATAAAAATGTTTCTTGTACTCCCACACCGATGACGTGCTCTTTGAGATTACATAGGTGTCTGCAATGTGTCTCATCAATTTGTGGATCGTGAGTAAAATCCGTGTACAGCTAGGAAAATGAGTCATTCATTCCCAATTTTATACAGGGTTACGTGCATCCTTTGATTGATTTTTTTTCAATATTAAAGTTTCGTTCTATGCATCTAGAATTGCAAATGAGTAATTATGAAGCTAACCAAAATAATATTATTTATATACCGATTGGATTGTCGTAAATAGATCCAATGTCTGGAGACACCAATCTTCAATCAAACGGCTAATATTGTTCAGATGCATTTCCAAACGTTGCCATTTGATCTAATTCAAGTCTTACGATTAGATTTGGAACTAGGAGTGAGACCTTGGATCAACCTCAATGGGATTCAGCTAATTGCACTTGTCGTTACTTAACGAGACCGTAGGTTAGTAATTTTCCAAGGATAACCCATGCAATCTGAATTAACAAAAGCTACACACCCCGAGAGAAACAGAACCAATCATTTATTTAATGGCTCAAAATGCCATAATTTTTAGCATCGTCATTAATGAATATGCAACCCATGCTGACAGGCTCAACATTTTTTTCCAGCCAAACTAACGATTTTTGCTTTAAGCTGGGAAGCATCTGGGAAGCATCTTATACATGTCACTTGTAATACCATCAGCACAGCGACAACCGACAATGAAACGCTGACCTTATTATTTGCAGTTAACATTAAAGCGAAACCGTAACAAAGTGTAAGAAGCAGCCTCACAAAAGCTGAAAGGAGGAAGTAGCTTAGGGAAAACAATGATGATACAACAGTTGCAAAATGTAGCCATAAGTCACAGGCACGCGGAATTTCCAATTTAACTGTTATACAAGCAAAGAAACACTTCTTATCATAAAAGTTGGTACATAAACCTTTGACTCTAACATCAGCATAATTTGTGTATACGAGAGAGTATATACACTCAGTCCATAAATAATTAGTTTTACAGCCAACATCACAAAGTTTACAGTTACTTTCCTTGCCTTTGCCTTTACCTGCTAACAGCGAGTGTAAACGAAATATACGAGCTGCACTAATTCGTATGGAAATACCATTCAAACCCACAAACCATGAAGGACGGATACTTCATTGAGTTTTCATTCTGAAATTCCCATTAAGGAAAAAACGTCGAAGCCGAGGAGCTCTCTGTTCCTGAACTGGTTTAAAGCAGAGAGTCTACTAAATATTATTATTGTCAAAGCCTCAGGCAGAGCGACAATGTCTAAAAACAACTTTCTGCTATTCTTACCTCAATGGAGAACATATTTGCATAATGTGTGCCGCCCAGAGTTTCGCTTTTTCACAAACATAAATGTATATATAAACCAAATCAAAGTTAAAGAGCAATACAAAAAGTGGCCGTTCGAGTTGTTGGGCTTTTTTCAAGTCGATACATTTCATGTCCAAATCGAAGGAAGTGTTGCGGTTGTTAAGTCTGTTGTTAAAAGCATTGTGATTAGTTTATATTTTACTTTAGCTGTTCTACTCTCAATTTGAGTGTATTTATAGTAGATCATTTTTGATTCAATGTTTATTGGACAACATTTCTCCCTTCTCGCATTGTCCGGCACAGTCAACGCATGTGCTATACAAAAACACCTTTTACATTTACCTTTTAACTCACATGCGTTACTTAACACTACAGGTTGTTATCTTCGCATCGTCGGTGTTCAAAAACGCTGTAAATGGTTATGTTCTCCGGTATATAGTGAAATTCAATCTAAACATTTGCACTAAAGCCCTGAGATGGAAATGAGTTGAGTTTGTGACTTCACGAGGATTTACATGTCATACCTAACTAACTAACTACAGCAAACTACACATTCTTTCATACCCTTTTACCGGCGTTACCATTACCGCCCATTATGATGGAGTCATGAATGAACAAAGACTTGTTAATTAACAACTTCACAAAACCATTCACACAATGGAAATGAAACCCCAAAATGAGTCTTACCTCTTAAATATTGTCACGGAATGGAAGTGCTCTCCACGGAAGTCAGCTTTAGTTGAAGGTACTCGTCACAGGTTTAATTCCGACGAGGTTGTAACAAATTAACAAATCTCACTCACACAACAAAGAACGCTGGAAGAATGCAACTCTTTACGTGGAGCGACACATCTCCACCCAAAAATGGTCCACAGTTAACGTCACGGTTGAGGGCACACACTCAATTTGATTACTGCTGCATCGTCACTTTTCCACCTCAAACCTGCAAACGTTGCAAACTGCAAGGAACATATAATGTGCTCAGCAATGCAGCAATAAACTGCAACGGTAGTCACACGCAATGCAGCATAGTGCAGAAAAAATGCAACTTAGAGAGTTATAGAATGTTCTTAATTGAGGAGAAAGTTTTTTTTTTACATTCTCTAAGCAATCATTGCAACACTCCGTCACTTCAGATTAATGATTGCTGCAGAGCTCTTATACGTTCCTTAACTTGTGACGTAAGTAAAGCAATCTCACTCACTTATCCTTCTCAGCTCACAAAAGTTAGTAATATAACCAACTTAAATGTTCCAAATTTGGAAATCAATTTATTGCCACGATTATAACAGCAATTGTAATCTGACTGAGTAGCCAGTTTCATCCAATGTTCTCACACGTCTTTTCCGATGATTTTTACCACACAAATTTATGGGGATGTTTTCTGTTTATATACCACTCCAACGTGGACGATGTACACCCAGAAAAGCACATGACAAGGAATCCCATCATACTGTCACCTCACATACAAACACACCACCACCCCAGAAGAAGGTAAACTTTTTATCTATAGGAGGAAGTCTCACAGAGCTTTTTCTGCTTGCTGATGGAGAAGATAGGGATTTTCACAGCCACTTGTAATACTGTATTTTCTCTCTAGCTTTTCAGCTTCGTTGCCTGCAAGTCACACTGTACGAACACCGTGACACACCAGAATTCCCACCCTGGCTTCCATTGAGAGGTCAGTCGGGAGTAGTCGAGGATCACACCCAAACTTGACGCACTTACTTTATCCACACAAGGCTGTCCAAATGTAATTGCTTTTTTAGGGAAACAATAATAAGACTTGTGTCTTCTACAAAAAAGTAACTAAAAATGATGAAGGATAAGTGAATAGCATAAAAAGGTACATTATATACATGCATTGCTACATAGGATGTTAAGGCTATGTATAAAAAATGCAACAAAATGAGAGGTGAATGCACATGCCTTCGTATCCTTATATCCTAGAAAAAGGTTCACAGTTATCCTTCAATTGAAGACAGCGTAGACAGAAGGAGAGTGTGATATCAAACATTTTGAGTGTACCTAAAAATCCACACGGACTTTCCATATAAAGAGTAAGCATTTAGTGTACGTCATGAGATGAGCTGATACGTATGCATTTTACTACACGAAAAGACATTGTATACCCCCTGCTAATAATGTCTACGTATTTAATGGTCTTCTGGTCCTCTCTCAAAGCACTAAGCACACATGACGAGAAACATGATTTTGATGAGAGCAGAGAGAGAAAATGTAGAGTAATCCGATGAGCTTATATTTAGCCTTCGGTCTGGTCAAGTCATTTTTTTGGAGTAAATGTTCACATATGAAATGGATGCGATCTTGTTCGCCTTGGTAGAGTTCATTACTGTATTGTTACAAAAGAGGAATATGATAAGCCATTATTATTGGCACATTGGATTTGCTCGTTTAATAACGAACATTGCAAGCGTCATAGGCATAATCCTGAACAGACTGCGGGGAAATAATAGAACAAAGTGGAAATCAGGTTGACATAAGGAACAAGTGGCATGTGCTGAAAAAATCTCGTTTTCATTTAAGTTCTGTTGGAAATGGGGAAATTTCCATTTGTGTGCAGACTTGGGCAATGCATAATATATGATGTGGAGCAACCGGGGAGGGTCTGGATTTTAAATGCTTTTAAAACGTAATAAATTAGTAATTCATCGCCCGGAGATTGGATTGCATTATGTATGATATGAATTGTGGAAGTCGAGGTTTGGATGGGGAGCGTCTCCGGTTTTGTGAGGCGCAGCTCGGAAATTACAAATACGAGCATGATGCTATGTATGAACTTATTATATAACTTGAAAATATAGTGATATATGATGAATTAATTCAATTACGACCATATAGCGTCAAATCATGCTATCTAAACTTTCAGTTTCAGCAATACATGCAAAACAATGATTTGTGAAAATATAAGGTGCACTTATTATTCACAACGTGAATGTATGCAAAATGTGCAATTCCTCTGTTTTCGGAGTCCAGCAAAAGAAAACATTTTCTAGCAGCATATTTGTTGCATTGGAGAGACCACCTTTGACAAGTTGTGTTGCAGTGCTTCAGAATTTATTGTCGCTTCCAGAGGCAATTTGGAGGATAATTTCCTATTTCCAGGGATAGGGAGGGACGTAGATTAGCGAAATATGAGTACCTAAATCCTAGCGTACTATTTCTCTAATTTGCACCAAATCCTCTCGCTTTACATGATGTCATACACCTTTTTTTGTACACGTCTCAGGGGTGGTCCTCCATACTTGACCTGGACATTAAACTCATGTCTCACCATATATAACAAATGCAAGTTTGAGTTGGATGCACTTCTCAATTTTTTCAGCGATTTAATAAAATTGTTGAAACTAATAGGTCACACACTCGCCTCTCACAAATTCGTTTTAATTAGTATAGTTATATGAATTCGTTTTCAATCAAATCTTAAATTCCCTTGAAATCTCCATAAACGTTAACTTTAACTTAACCTCATCTCCCTGGACATTAATTACATGCACATCAGCTTTCCATGAAAAAAAAACGGCTTGTTGCTCCATCTCTTCACAGTGAAGTCATTAAATCGCATCATATGTTCGTACCTCTAGAGATATACTTGAAAAAATCGATAGTAAGTGAGTTTTTTATACAGTAGTATACATGTATGTGTGTGGTTTCGCACACATTCATTCATTAGACACAATAGGTGCACCCAACACACAAACACCGACCAATGCACTTCGACGAAGTGGTTGAATGTCTGAGTTGTGTGGTACACGTAGTGTTAAAAAGAACCAATCCTCCATACAACGCAAATAAGTGAGTAAATGAGGAAAAAACGGAAGCCAGCACTTGTGAAGTGTTGAGGGGACGATCTGAATTAGTAGTGGGCTCCCTCAGTTTTTTATGTGTGCAATTATTATTACGCGAAATGTTGATAAGTGATAAGTTGTGTTTTATCTTTACGATGAATGACTAAGCAAAATTTTGTGAAGAGGGATTCATCGCAAAAGATAGAGAGAGACACCTCAAGTTTGTGTCCATTCTTCGCTGGAATGCGAAATTAGGAAGACATTTTTAGTGACCGCATTTAGTGTGATTGTGGGATTATCGGTTTTTTGTACGTCGTTAGTGCTAAGTAACTTCTTATCTTGTTTTGGGCTGTCGTCGAAGAATTGGATGGTTATTGAACTACAAAGCGATCGGTGAAGTTCTTAATTTTTTCATGGAAACATAAGTGAGTTTGTTTCAGTAATGTGAGCCGAAGGCGAAGCAAGCTGTCACCCATTTTCTAATTTTGTTTTTAACTTGTTTATTTTTTACTGAATTTAATTTGTGCTGGGAAATTAGGTTGTGGGGTTTTGGAGAAAACGTCCGTTTTTTGGGGAGAGTAGATTAGGTTAGGAAATGGCCGATCGCTCACGTAATGGTTCAGGAGGAGGATTTGATCAAACGCAGCCGTACAAAACGTTCTATTTCGTGCTAGTTTTAGCGGTCATACTAACTGTGAAAGATATTTACTTGGGAGGAGGCGAGACTGCAACGGAGAACGGAGGTGGAAGAGGGAGGATGAGCTCCGAGTCTGGAAGTGAGTCTGATGGCGGAGGTGGAGAGGGGACGGTGAGACAACGACGGTTCGAGGGGGAGGAGGGGACGGCCGGGATGAAGTTGTCTGCAGGGTCCAAACTTTCTGGGAGACTGGCAGGGCCAGTGATGAAGTTCATGTACTGGTAGGTGGTTTCTTCTTTGATTGGGTCTTCACATTTTGGTCATTTGTCTTTATTAATTTATTTGAATATGTATTGTTTATTTGGTAATGTGCAATTTTTTGGTATTTTTAGCACCAGCTGAGGGTACCGCAATGCCTTTGAGCAATATAGCTCAATGATTCAACAACGACACCCAGAAATTATGTTGGAAGGGATTTCCTATCCCCCACCACCACAAAAAGAAATTTTTGGCTCAAGTTGTTGTAAGTTTTTTGTTCAATTTTAAACTCGGTAACCTCATTCAAACGTTAATGAATACGTTGATTATTAATCGAAATGATTTGGTTTGGTTTTCAGGTTGTATTGAAGTTTTTGCTCTTAGGCTGTATTGTTATGGGTGTCAACCCATTTGATCAGATTGGCTTCGGTCACATTGGAGCCAATTTCTGGGCGTGGATGTTTGAGAATAAGATATACGCAGCTTTGATGACATTTTTCATTTTGAATTTTATTGAAAACACACTGATATCTACGGGAGCATTTGAGATTTACTTTAATGGTGAGTTCTCACGACAAATATGCTCGCTAATTTCTTCTACGGGTTATGGACATTGTTCAATAATGTCTGACTTGACTTGCTCATTGATTGTTTTAGATGTACCAGTCTGGTCAAAATTACAAACAGGCCGTGTTCCTAGTCCCCCGGAACTATTGCAAATCATCGATAACAATCTGAAACTGATGCGGAGTGAAAATGACCTATCCGACCTAGGCTTGTAATAAATCACCAAAACGCGACTTATGGATTTGGTTGATTCGTTGATAAGAACTTGCTCGATGTGATTTCCCTGTTGAATGATTTTGTACCATTTCAGATTAAACCACAATTATATTTTATCATAAAGTAGGAGAATCCCCTTTACCGTCGAACGATTCATTTCGAACAAAAATGTCAACTGAGTTGACAAAAGTCGAATGTAGTAGTCAGTGTTCCCATTCCCGTGAGTCCAAAAAGTACATTATAATTTCCTTTTCTTTAGTTTATTATAGCCACGCGTAAAACTTGTATTCAGTATAACTAATGTAGTACTGATTTTTATGGAGACGAAACAAGACCTGTACTTACCTGCTCACTTGATGTGAAACTTAGTATTGTGAAAGGTAATCTTTAACTCACATTTTGTGACGGGATTATCTGGATATTTGTTTGCTGAGTGTAATCGGAGAGTGAGGAATAAGTAAGGTCATCTTTCTTTCCATCGAAACTGGTAACTTGTGTGCTGTAACTTTGAGTCAAATAAATTGTAAATTGAAAAAGTTGGACCAACTGTCGAAACAGACAAATTACTCACTATCAGTAGCAAAGAGTTATATACTTTTGCAATATCCACACATACATTATTATAATACATAATTATTATAGGGTTTGATAGGTTCGGCACCGTTCTTTTTGTAAGAATCACCGGAAGAAAGATACGTAAGTTACGTAACGTAACGCTAATGCTTCCACCTAATTTTTCTTCTGAACAGTACTCAGAAAGAGAAAATTCAGATCGGCAGCATAATGAGATTGTGTTTTAAGTATCTTCAGGAATAGTGACAAGAGTTCAAAATTAAAACTTCCTTCTAGAAAGCACATACATGTTTTTAAAAATATTCATTCAATCCGTCATTTGTTCTTAAAATAACGCTGCTGACGAATGCATAATGTCATACATGATATGAATGACGCCTGAAACCATATATGGTTTTGATGTAATAACCAGGAAGGAGCTGTTTTTCCGTCTTCGGTCTTCTTCGTCCTTTTTGGTTTCTACCATGATGCATGACACTATACCGCTTTTACGAGACACTACGCATACTGACAAACAACGTTGCATGCAACGTGACTTCCAGACTTGGTTTCACAAGTCACGTTGATTTCCATGTGGAACGTTGAGAGTCGATGAATCAGGAGACAGTCTCATTCCAGGAATCGGAGATTTCAGACAGACCCGTTCTTTTGTATAGTAAAAAGAAGTCGTCGTTTGAAAATTGAAGAATTTTTAAGTTAAATATGGAAAGCTATTTAACATAGTATGAGTAGCCTTCAAGAAAACCTTTGTTTTTTCCCAACGGGGCCTGGTGAATATCACGGAGTGGATACTGCTTCCGCTGAAGCTAATTATGGAGTTGAACATAATTTTTCCAGTTGGGAAATGCAACCTCATCCAGTAACCTTTGGTGAAGTCGATAACAATGAAAAGCATTACAAAGTCTTGCCTATTACATTATTTGTGACAATGAGGTTACCAGTCTTTATAAATAAACGAAGTTTTATTTTTTAGGTTAAGACCGCATTATATAGATCTTATAAAATTGTAGGCATATTTTTAATTATTTTTTAATTATTTTTTAAAATAGTAAGTTACAGAGCGACAGCAGACATATAAAACGCATCTCGCCAAAGTGTCTGTTGTCAATTCTGCAATCTAACGGCCATCCTTTAAAAAATACAAATGATTTAGGAAACTTTCAGAGCACTAGATTCATACATGCCTTCTTTGGTTTTTTATCGTATTTAAAGACGGGAGCGGTTTCTGTAATTTTAGTATTCACGTACAAAATACAAATTTACATATTAAACAGAAAAAATGGTTCGGAAAACGCCTTAAAGAGAGGAGTTTATGTAAGAGTATCTCTGAATACGTACAAAAATCATAAATACTCTCCCCTAAACAAAAAAATTGCAACTCCGAAAAATATTCAATATTAGGAATAAATGTAGAAGCCAGAATGCAAGCGTATTATTAAGGCTGAATATAATAATTGTACAAAAATGCAGACGCACTACACTAATCAAGTAGTTAAATTAATCATTCCGGGAAGAGATCCTTCATGCGATAGGTCGGTAACGGACTGGGACTCCGACTCCTTTCTCGCTTCTTCCGGATTTTGTCCAGGATATCATCCAATTTCTCATTCAAAATATCTGGAACAAAATCAATTATTAATATACAATAGCACGTTGTACCAATCTATATACAGACATTTTTGCAATTATTTTTAACTGACAATTTTTTACACGTAACATT
>JAHZMW010002537.1:0-25374 GCA_027743745.1 Alloscopus bannaensis
GTGGAAGCAGCAGTAAAGGAGGTGGAAGACGTGGCGGTGGACTAGGGGCAATTTTAAGAGCTAAAATCGGTTTTATTCAGCGGCTGTTCAGCGGACTGAGGAAAGGACGTGGAGGTCGTGGGGGAGGTAGCGGCGGTGGCAGCAGTGGTTGGGGACAACAATCGGGGGGTGGATCTGTCGGAGTTGGTTGGGGTGGTGGTAGTGGAGGAAATAAAGGAGGGTCTGGGGGTGGCGGTTGGGAGAGTAGCAGTGGCGGAAGTGGAAAGGGAAGTTCAGGCGGCGGCGGAGGAGGTTGGGGTCAGAGTGGGGACAATGACGGCTGGAAACCTGGCAAAGGACCTGCAGGAGACTCGTCTTCAGGGGGTTGGGGACAGGTAAGAATCTTTACAATCAACATGATGTAATTGTGAAAAGCGCATGTCAGTCCCCGTCCGGGACAAGAAGTGTATTTGGGGCGACGTGAGATTTTTTACTTCGGTAGTCTGTCTGAATTATTGGATTGACCAGGAGCGCAGTAACTTTAGGCAAAAGGAGCTAAAATGACTGAAGTTCATATGTACATTACAAACTTACTGGAAACGTTTTAAATCTTATTTAATATGTTGAAGCAGAATTCCAATTCTGGAGGAGGATCATCCCAGGGTTGGCAACAGGTAAATTAAAATAATCTGAACAAGACAGGTACGACAAATGCCAATAAGTGGGCAGTGGTTTAAAAACGACACTTTTCTTAAGTCCTCGGGAAATTCAGGCAGCAACGGCTGGGGTCAACAAGACAGTGGGGGTAGCTCTGGTGGCTACAGTGGAGGAAACCAAGGAGGATATTCTGGAGGAAGCCAAGGGGGCTATTCCGGAGGGAACCAAGGAGGTTACTCCGGAGGAAACGAAGGAGGTTACTCGGGAGGGAACCAAGGAGGTTATTCTGGAGGAAACCAAGGAGGTTATTCTGGAGGAAACCAAGGAGGTTATTCTGGAGGAAACCAAGGAGGTTATTCTGGGGGAAACCAGGGGGGCTATTCTGGAGGAAGCCAAGGGGGTTACTCTAGTTCACAGAGCAGCTATGGACCACCAGCACAAAATCCACAAAGTAGTTACGGAGCGCCCGTTCAAAATCCCCAGAGCAGTTACGGCCCCCCTGCCCAAAATCCTCAGAGCAGTTATGGAGCCCCCGCTCAAAATCCGCAAAGCAGTTATGGAGCCCCCGCTCAAACTCCACAGAGCAGTTATGGACCACCCGCACAAAACCCTCAGAGCAGCTACGGGCCACCTGCCCAGACTCCACAAAGCAGCTATGGACCACCTGCCCAAAATCCACAGAGTAGCTACGGCCCACCGGCCCAGACTCCACAAAGCAGCTATGGACCACCTGCCCAAACTCCTCAAAGCAGTTATGGGCCTCCACAAAGTAGTTACGGCCCTCCCAGTAAAACTCCGCAAAGCAGCTACGGTCCTCCAAGTAAAACCCCACAAAGCAGTTACGGGGCGCCCAGTCAAAATTCACAAAGCGGAAATAGCGGTGGCGGATGGAGTTCAAGTGGATGAAAGCCTTAGTCGGGTGTATCCCATGGTATTAACTTTAGTCACTATATTACGATATCATAAGATGTCATTTTGTTCATAAATCACAAAAGCAGTTTGCCATTCCAGCACATTAGGTTTTTAGAGACCGCGAATTAAGCACCCTATTTATTATTAAATCTTAATATAATTCGTACAACAATCCGTGATTCCAGGAAGCGTCATGAATCTTAACACGTTTTTTTCAACAAACGTGTGACGCTCCATTAAAAAAGAGTGATCAAATATTTTCGGTGGAATACCAACTTTCAGTGCAAGGAACTGATGTAGTCATTTTTTAAATCACTCCTTTTAATTCTTTTTTTTTTGCAAAAATCAACGAAAAGTAGTGGGAACGTGTAAAATCTTTACTTTTATTAGACAAGCCTAGAGGACATTCATTTACGCTTTGTCACGTAGTTTTTTCTCTGAAACAATTATTGTGACATCATGTTTATATATCAATCAGATTATTTGCATTTGTTTACTCTAGTTTTTCATGCTTGCCGTTACGATATTGTATATATATGATATGTATGACACGATACTACTAACCACGATAAGTTATGACAAGTATAAAAGATCGCAACGTTACGCGCCGCGAGTGTCGAGAAAAGTTGGCTGTGGTGTGAGAATGGAAGTCTCCCTCCATAAAGCCGTGGGATTTAGCAGAGAGAAGAAATATTTGTAACGCAAGTTACCTATATTCAAGAGGATGCTATTATATATGGTTATTAAAATGTAAAATGCACAGCGGTATGAGAGGAATTTGTTACATGTATGTGCTCTTAGTTGGTGTGTCTGTTAGTTTAAGAGCGAACAACGCAGTTATGCAAAACGCAAGGGAACGGCATGCAAACTTAAGTTTTTAAGATCGAATTTGTTATGCCATACTAGTTGTAAGTTGTAGTAAACTTGATTTGGGTAAGCGCAGCGAAAGACAGAAAAAATATGGATTAAATTATATTGGAGTACGTCGCGTTACATAGCGTGCTAAAAGTGTATTTTAATATTCAGAGAGAAGCACGCTTTTTGTCGTAAAAATAATTGTGCAGCTGCTGCAGTTTGCCTACGTACGCTATGTACATAAATGTACATTAATATGTATTACGAAGATTGAGAGAATAATTACTGTTATTGAATCATCAATTAAATGATTTTCCCAGTTGATTACCATTGTCTTGTGGAGAGTGTGAGTGAGAGACACAAAAAAGTGTATTTTTGTACCTTGGTTTAACATCGCTTACACATTTTGTATTGTATCATAGGCATGTGTTCAAAATTATGTTGAGCTGAATCATTGTTGTTGTTTTTTTCTAAATTCAAAACACTTATAATAGTACTGTAAGCTTCGAAACCAAAATGCATGTGAATAAACAAAGAACAACGCTGATATTTTTAGCCCGACTAGTCTGTTTATTTGCAATAATCCATGACCTCTTCAATTCCACCTTATATACCGTAAGAGCTAATAGGTCCAAAGCTTACTTAGGTTTATAAATACGTCATATACCGCTACGCGCTAGAGTGAGTCAACGGCTGATCTTAAAAACTGGATTAAAGATTTCCAGCGTAATGAAGTCTTCACCACCCAACTCGTAATTTGCATTTTCCACGGCTTCCTCGCTCTCCCAATATGGCAGAGAGTCAGGCGGCGCTGTCTTTGACATGCGGGGTGCATTCTGCATTTTCATATCCACAGCGTCTTCCCTTTCAGGTGTAATTCCAAAGTCTGCCGTTTGAGATCTTATTTGATCAACCTCTTGATTCCAGCCGTCTAACGTCATTTCCCAGGGCCGAATGCAGACATTTGTGTGGAGATGCTTTGGTCCTGGAACGTGTTGTGGTTGGAACATTTGAGAGGCTTTCACTTTCGGAGTCTTTTCTCGTAAGGCTGCACTCTTTTTGGGTCGCCGTTTCTCCGCCTTTCCTTTGCTTCGTCCTGGTTTGTGTTTCAAGCACCCTTTAGTAGGAGTCCTTGAATAAATCACTTTCCATGAGTCATCAGGTGGCACTCCAAACTCGTTCCGAATTTTTTCCATTATCTCAATCACTTCTACTCTGGACAATCCCATCCAGTGGTTTCCAGGAGGTCCACTGACGTTCTTCTTTGCAGCTGCTTCAGTCAGATCAGGATTGAGCTCGTAGAGTCGTCGTAAGATGGAATAGCCCCTTTCCACCACAACTTCTTTTGGCTCTTCTCTCCTTAAAATTAAATTCTCAGAGTAGCGATGTTGGTATAAAATTGGATTATTCACAAGCACTATCATGTCTTTACCAAGACTTTGTTCTTGGTGACATCAGTTCCAACCGTCGCGTTTCTGCCGTCATGTCGAGAAGATCATCGTTCACAATTTTGACAAACTTGGCATAGTCCACCAATTGTGAACCCAATGCTAATGGCGTCTTAAATCTATTCCTTTTAATCATACTGCTTTTCAAGTAGCCCTCAATCATTTCTTCCTTCATCGACAAGTGTGTTATAGCTGGAAACGGCAGTTTTATGCTTAGCAGCCCCTCGTTGATGATTGCTCCAGGATCAATCGCTGATATACATTGTGGCATATTTTCTAACACTGCTTGCTCTGTCTCCGGTTCGGGAATTGTTGTTTCAAAGCAGACTTCAGCCGAGGAGATGAACTCGGGCTTGTACAAGTACGAAGTAATATCCACGGGAGAGGCCCAGTCAACCGATTCAACATCATCGTTGTCGTCACAATCATTGTCAACGGGTCTTGAGTGAAGACGTGGTTGCAGTTCATCCTTTGTGAGTTCCTGCAAAGACCGACTACCATAATATTTCTTCCACCAGTGACGTGGATGGAATTTGGTATGCTTTAAAGTACGAATTGAGTCATACATTTGTCAAAGTAACTAGTGCGGATGACAGTTTGCAATAGTTCTTGAACTCGGAGTGAGAGGTTGCAGATCTGATTCTGTGAATGTGGGCTTCACAAGCGTGCGTGACTGCCGTGGGAGTAGAACGTTTTGGCAAACACTGCTTTCCAATGCTACTAACTACCCTTGCGGAACTAGCTCGGAGATTACTTCTTGGACCTCTACTTCGCCATAGGTGATCGCCAAAGGAGTCATCTTCGTTTGCCCAGTTTGGTGCGGCAGTTTGGGGTGGTGGTGGTGGGCACTGGCGATTATGGTGTCCTTGTTGGAGGGTTGTTCCGGAAATGCTAAAGTGCGACCCGGTTCTCTTATTATGCTTCATGCTTGATTCGGAGTAAATGTTTCAAGTTAGGTGCAAGCAAGATTTGCCGTTTGGGTCTAAACAGAGCTATAAACGATGGCTAACTCGGAATCATTTTATTAGGCGTGCCATTCGAGTTCCAAAGTGTCCTAATCGAAAATTATTTCGAAAATAGCTAGCGTAGTTACAAAGGTAACGAAACCCATACGTGATGATACAATGATAAGAAGTCAGCTTTGTGACACAGTAATTAATGATTGAATCTAGGGATGGCATTTTGTGTGAAATAAAAAGATTTCAAGGTCCATGTAATATGTGGAATCTAGTCTCTTTTATTATACACATCTTGACTGACTGGTTCATTGGGTTATCATAGTATTCATACATAATCTTGTTTTTTAGAGCTGTTTACACACAATTTATAATTCATTTAATAGATACACTTTATCAATATATTTATACATTGTACCACTACAAGTTTTCACTGCTTCACTCTCATTTTCTTGTCAATTCATTTTTACTCTTATCCTATACGACGAAGACAGGCTACACCCTGCGCTCAAATTGTCAAGTTTTTGGGGTAGCATTCAGTATTGTATTTTAAAGTACATTGATTTTGTCAGTGGACACTGTTTCGGATGTCATGCATGTACATAAATTGAAGATGGATGTGTGTGTTTTAAAGGAATGCACACTAGGATATTGCACACGACGATATCTCCATCGGTAAATATTTCTTCTCCAGAGTGAACCGAGCTTCTTACGAGATGTACATAGAGATATCTGTGTGTAGGAGCTTTTGGTATAAAATGGTCTAACATGGCAGCTTTTTGGGTTAATATACATAATATTTACTTCATCAGTTCTGAAGTAGTTTTAACTGTTTTTTTTCTGATTCTTCCGGATACAACGAGTAATAACAGTATTCACGCACATCGATCTACATCCACCATACACATAGAGCAAACATGAATAACAACAAGATGATGATGATTACACTTATTCGACAACCCCGAAGCTTGACGAGAAATATCTCTTGTTGTAGTGAAGCACTTGGAGGAAATGACACTTTTCCTGTTTTCACACAAAGTCATTATGTATTTGTAGTTTGTAAAATTTCCTGAGAGTTCTTTTTTTCTGAAATTAGAATAAATTTCAATTTCTGAAAAGGTTGTGATTGATCACGATTTCCGGAGATGATCACGCGAGTTTTTTTTTCTCTGCCTCCTTTTAATGACGATGGCATGCATTCTGAAGTGAGCTTGCAATTTTTTAAAAAACACTTTTCCTTTCACATCCAATACGTAACTGTCATCCGTCTTCATACCGAGATTACACTATTTAAGTAGGATCATAAGTAGTCATTGTGCAATCGTTAGATAAAAAGGATATTTTAGCAGTAGAAGGAATTTAATGTTTAGTAGTCAGTAGGCAACTCATCCCCGGATAAAATATTTACAAATACCAAGTAACAAGTATAAGAGTGGCGTAATTAGTATGTTATATTATTAGTATATAATTTAGTAGATCACGGACAATAACAACAATGTAGGATATTTTTATGTATTACATACCTATGTATGTGTGTTTATGTTTTACACATAATATGTGATCTTTGTTTTTTTTCTGTGTGAACTGTATACGCGTAGCAGATTAAAAAGTAAACTTTTTGTAATATTTATATATATATATAATATGAAGCTTAATAAGGCTGAGGCACGCAGTTTTTTCTTGCTGTAAACAGTTTATCTCTTACTTGAAACAGAAAGACGATAATGGTGAAAAGAAATTATCGAAACCAACCATTAAGCGTTTGTGCTAAAAATGCGAAAATAATAGTGATATAACTGGAATGTGGAGTAGTTACGTACATATGCTTATCCAATGCAAAACAGCCTGTCGTCAACTTATCATCTCAATCCCTGCACACATTCTCTTGCTCTCTGCGGCATTCCTAGAGTCTCTAAAAAGGTCGTGAGGTGTGTGTGTGGTGTGTGATCGTGATTTTGAATTCACAGAGATTTCAGTAGTTATACTTGTTTACAACGCATTATTGTATTCATATGATTTTTCGGCAGTTTTATTTTTCGGCAATTAACATCCTGTCCTACGTCAGTTTCAGTATTGTAGTTGCATGTAAATATAGTCCCTACCTGTAAGGATATATAGTAATACCTTTGTCTGTACATATGCATGAGATACTATTCATATTGATGAGAGTGCTTGTTCTCGGACTACAAAAATGGACTGATTGAAAGAAGAATTGTATTTTCTTACGAAAAAATTCGCCTTCGACAGTTCTTAGCTTAGTAGTTTTATTTGCTTACCAGTTATTGACTTGATTGGCAGTCATTTAAATGAACAACTTGCTGTTGAATGAGGATATTTATTATATAGGTCTGTACCTCTTTAGCGCAGATTGCGTCAGCAATGTACGCATTAGTTATATGAAGCCCCTTTCTGAAAACATTAAAATCAAAACTGAAATGCAAAAGAAAAGCATCAAACTAAAAAAAATCAATTCAAAATAGTACATTTAATTAAACAAAACATAACCTACGGGTAGACAAATATAGAGCTGCTTCACACAACAACAATGTCAACACTAGAACATCCACGGGTTTTTAGTACAAAAGAAACAACTAAATAAAACAGCAGACATAGTATTCACAAATAATATGGTTTCTCCTGTTTTAGAATTATGTGTAGAACTAGAAGACACGCACGACCGATAAATCTAATGCAGATAATTGTATTATTACCTATCCTTCTCGCTTTCGTACGTAATACTTTAATGGATTTTGGTATCAGTGGCATCCTTTTACGCTGTCTCTTACCTGCTAACTTAACAAATATCCGTTAGGTATAGCAATAGGAACGGGGAGTTCCTTTGGGTTTTCTTATCATGTCACGGAATTTGTAGAGAGCTCCTACTAATTCCAACTTTGTTTTAAAAATAAAATGACATTAAAACTGAGGAGCAGGCAAAAGAAAAGGGATCTTGTTCCATCATTATTTTGAGACATTCGTAGCAATTTACACACGCACACAAACACCTTATTCCATTTCATTTTCTCCAATCTACAACTAAAATTCTTGGAACTCACACACCTTGCATCTTGCAGCAGCAAACATTCATTGAAATATACGTATAATAGATACGCAGCTAAATTTACAGTAGCCCTTTAAAACACACATCATACAATTTAGACGAATCATACAAAAGCGTATATGTATATAGAGTCTATGTATATTTTTTACGTTTCTATTCTAGTGTCCTACTTTAACTGTTGTATTGGTGAAAATAAAGCTTTCTCTCCTCAGCTCTGCAGGTTTCATACATATTTTTTCGTGGCAGAAGATCAGCATATCAGATGAAACTATCATTTTGTTGTTCTGTACATTTTTTATATATATTATGGTAAGTAACCGTGTGTGTGGTGCAATGACTGGTTTTCCTGTTCACATACATACATAATACCTAATACATATATTTAGAATTGAACTTATCCGAATGTAGACTTCCTTTTTATATAAGCAATACATTAGGTAAATAATGTCTTTGGCTTGAACAGTTTTCGGTTTCACTTTATGTATGTAGTACCCTATGAAAGAGTTTTACACATGTTCTGTCTCTTATACACGAAATGCACTGCTGTTTCTGTTATTACTCTCGCCTTTGACATTTTCTCCTCATCCATCCGCGCTTTCTCCTCATTTACACACTTTCTCTGTCAGAGGAAATCTAGGCTCAAGTGTTCTTGAAAGAACACGAAAAAAATTAATAGCAACCGAAAACTTTCCTCTGTATTGGCATTATTCAATCATACTCAACTTAATCATGTACACATAGTTTGCATGTCATATCAATGCTGTATAAACACACAATTGACTCGTTTCAAACTTGTCCTTTGCGTACAAACTAACGTTGCTTATATTACGTAGAGATTATTGTTCAATACGCAAAACTTTTTAATTAATTATTATACTGTAGGTTTGAATTCAACAGTTAACTTAACATATATATTTAAAGCATCGTTGACAAGAGATGCGATACGCAGGTAATACCTTGTGGAAATTAAATTCTGGTAATAATACTACATAAGTTTGGTAGGTTTGCCCGTTACATGGTGTGAATTAGTAAAATTGATCAGTTTTAAAATCCTTCCTCTCGTCACTAAACACATCGTGAACAAGCTAGAACGCTATTGTTTTTGAACCTCGAATATACATACTTGTATATTGTACACTTACACAATACTTGAAGATTATACACTAAAGTCAAAAGTATTCCTTACTTTGTTTATTTACATAAAGTCATCAGAGAATGTGGCATAACCAAAAGTCAAAATGGAAAACGTCCGAAATATTTTGAAAACGAGAAACAAACCAACAAAAAAAATGTCTCTACGTATATATTTCTCTCCACATTGTTATAAATACTTTCTCTATGAATACAACAGTACAAAGTAGACTACTCTATGCATTACAGTAAGCCGGTGATAAAATTGAAAATTGTTAACAAAAGGCTAAAGGAAGGAATGACGTAAATGGAGGAAGTGCCAAATAAAGGCAAGAAGCTTGCAGCGCTTGAGTATGTCACAGTGACGTCATCGGGTTTCATCAATACCGAATCGATTATGTGTATAATCCCATTAGTGCAAATAATGTTGGGCCGGATGACTTGGGCTTGCTCATTTGCCCAAGATACAGAGTAATCGTAGGCCGGATAAAAGGATCCATCGACGTTATTTGGAAGTGCTCCATATTGACCTAGAAATTGGTGCGAGGTCCCAGATAAAAATTTACACATGAGTTGTTTCAAAAGTACATATTTACACGCATCCTTCCTACTTATGATAAGAGGCCTGTCATATAAATGGAATAATAATAAGAGAACTTACGGTAATATCTATCCCTTCCTTTCCAGTCTATATCGTCTCGGTGGAAAACTTTGAGCAGTCCATGAACCGCCTAAAAATATAAACAAAATTGAATATTGTCTGCTGGATGATTAAATATATTCTCGTACACATTATATCTATATATTTTAATTACCTGTATAGGATAAGACTGCTCCGAAGCGTTTGTCGAGAGCTCCCTAAGTTGCTCAATTGTGTACACTCGGTTGACAATGGTGTGTCGTTGAATAATCCGGCTCACATGATACCCAAAACTTCCCATCGTTATCTTCTTGTACTCGGATGGAGCAATCCTGTAAATCTTTCCCCACGCCAAGTCACTCGGAGCGAAGAGTGTGAATCTCTTGTTGCTGTCCTTGAACTGCAGATTGAAATCGTCTTGCGAAGAAAGTCGGAATGTCATCCTGAAGAAAACAATTACCGCTATTAAGTGACATGTCTAGAAAATTAGGCGAAATTGTGTAAACATCAAGTTGATTTACTGGAGCATAGGGTCCGTCCTCAGCTTCTCATAAATGTCCTGATCGGCATATCCTAAAATTCGGTCAATCATGTGAATCACTCCGTTCGTCGCTCCAACGTCAGGTTGGGTGATGGTTGCATTTACACCACCACCTTCGACGTACAAGGCTCTCCTTCCGTCGCTCATGATGTAGTTGAAGAAGAGTTGTTTGTTTCGCAGAGCTGTAGGGATCTGAAAAGGAGTTCGCTGTAACATGAGCGGAAAGAAAAAGAAAGCCCGGGACACCATTAAATATTAGTGAGTCCTGTTAGTGGATTAAAAACGTACCCAAATGTTGTTTTCATAGGCCAGGAATATTTCATCTCAAATTATGCAGACATACGATATGTATAATGTTACCAAAAGGTAGAAACCTGTCAAATATCTGAACCTCAAGCAAATCCCATTCTGTTACTGTGTAATGTCGTGCCTTTGCAATTATTATCTAAACCCCCAAAAATTCACATACCCTGAACGCCCATTAAATCCCTATTACTACCATTTTCCTTACGCCTTGTAGTGTATTCTAAAACCGGATTTCCCAAGCGGAGCTACACAATTTGACCACTTCTGCCATACATAGGTAGACATTCAAATAACTACGCCATACCTCATTGGTTTCCGTGATATTGTCCGAAGTCACAGTTCGCAGGACGATGTGAAGTCTTAGAATTTCATCCAGTTGAGTTTGGTTTGATTTGATTATCTCAAGCGTTGGAGAGCTCAGAGCCTATGTGGAAAGCCATTCGCCAATATATTAAGTAAAGCACTCTACGCTACTTTCCTTTCTAATTGTAAGAAATGACAATGATATTATGAGCCTCACCTCGTTGCTCGGAACAAATACGGTTATCCCTTCAGATCCTGGATTCCTCAACAGATTTTTCACATCTTCTGATGCGTAGTCTTTAATCAATCGGTAAAACTTGTACGTGGGCCCATTCTCTTTCTCATTCTTCAAAAATAATAAGCAAAAAATGACATGTTTAATGCCTCCCTCGTCATTACCACAAAAATATGGAGGTGTTCATTTCATTGTTAAAAAATTGCAGTTTTTTTGCAGTACAAACTATATAATATTGCATTGTTGTTTGTTGCTTCATGTCCCTGCAATACTGACATGATTAATGAAAAAATGAGCATATAATAATATATGGTGGTGGTACAAGTGGTATAAAATCATACAGACTTGACGGTAACAGGGCATAAATATATAAAAACAAGCGAGTTCGATTGTATAGTATAGTAGTAGGCTGTATTAAATGTAAAATGTGGGTAAGTAAGAGACAAATGGACGGACACAGTGTTCTCAACATTTTTCTTCAGGTTTTGACTGGCAACTGCAAATGCACCCTCAACATTTACGAGACTCGGTTAATAATTAATTACGGGTGAATACATCAGGAGAGGATTTACTATCATCGACATACACGGATCATTGAGAAAGCGGTTTTTCAAATCATTGCAATTTCCACTTCATAACAGTCAACTTTCCGCATGCAGCTTTTTACACAGTAAATATCTATTGTTAATTAAATGACGCCCACGTCACGAGCAAGTCATCCAACCTTTCCCTTCCTCCGAAGCAAAACACAGAGAAATTCGCTTGCATGCTCCATGCACTGCCTCTGATTTCTTTACATTTACAAGAAATGCGCAAACTCGTCATTAAATCCAATCCACATTGTAGTGAACGTGTGCTCATTTTTTGAAGCTCTTCTACAAGTTTGAAGCGCGACAACGGTTTACCGTTCGTGATGACTCAAAGTAAGGCAGACACAGTACAACTCTACTTTTATTACAGGCTAATATTTTTAATCTGGGAGTGACATCTAAAACGGTTAAGGGGTTAGGGCTGGTTCCTAACAAACTCTGTCCACTCGATTTATTTTTTGAATATGTAAAAATTCTAACAAAAAAAACACAAATCTCTAATAAAGATGGATACACTTGACTGAAACGAAGGAAGAAGAACGAGTACAAAAGTGTGTCCAATGTTTGTGTTCACTATTATATAGTGTCGGTCTCTACAAACTAGTCAAAGAGAAAAGCTTACTAATGCTGCGTACAACGTGGAGGATTATTACGATTTTGTTAAAAATCACTACAACTATATACGGGTTTAGTTTGCCTACATTTCAAATTCAAACGCAATCAAAATACATCATCCATGCTCACTCATCATCCTCACATCACACAACAAACCTTTTTGACAGGTAAAAAGTAGTACGGGAAAAAGACATTTTTCGTTCATTCATTTCTCACACTGACATTTCCCATTTCGCATATTCACTCATTCATTATAATAAAAAATATCATTATTTTCTCAGGTACATTCGCTTATTCGCCAAGTCAAAAGCCAGAGAGTAGAGAAAGAGAGAGAGAATTTTAACTTAGAAAAATCGTGCTGGTTCACATTGTGTGCACTAATCAAAATATTACTTAAAGACTTCTCTACAAAATATATATCGCTATGCGCTCACAAACACACTTGGAATGACAAACACTTCATTCTCAAACATTGCAACATCTATTTTTGCTTTTTTTTTAAATAAGTGCGGTGTGTGGCAAGTGGCAATACGGCTTGGCTTATTATATCGCTTCGAAAGCAGAGAAATAATTAACGGCAATGCTGGAAGTCGTGCTATTACATTTATAATTGCACAGTTCATCGTTCAAAATGAAGGGGGTTGTCTATTTAATTAGCCGAATCATAAAGTGGATGAAGCACAGTGAGTGTGAGCACGATAATGGGCATATAAAGGCTATTTAGTGAGAGATGAAGGTAGATTAGAGAGAGGAGAGACCGCTGCGTATATTTTTCGGCGTGTGGGTTAGAAATGATGAGCAGCAATAACAATACATAACTCATAAAAAACGTAAGGAAACTCAACAACCTTGTTTTGTAACAAAGTGTATTATTCCTAGATGTGCGTGCACATTAGCAGCACTAACTGTAAGCTGTGAGTGATATATGTGTATTTTGAAAGGCTCATACTTAACAGTAGCGGCAACATCTCAGATAAAAAATGGAGAGAGCTCCTTTCGCTCAAACAATGCCCGGAAGGCCACCAGGTAATGGATACAAATAACAGTGCCATATGCCACTGGGAAAATATAATTGGCATAATTCCGAGCTTTTAATTTGCCACTATATTGCTGCAGCTACTGCTGATTTACTGCGTGGCTCATTACTACATAGTTTTTTTTTACTGTTTGTTGCGAGGCTAACAAAGTAATGGCGGTTCTATATATTATGTGCATAATGCATATTTCTTGGGTATGTTTGTATATGAAAAAAGTGCTGTATATATAGAAATGTGTAGGTATGTTTGATGTACATTTAATAATAGTGTGTGTAATAAAATCAAGTGCGACAGAGTGAAAGGAGATGAGTTAGTGACTTACAGTGCCAGCATTAGATAAATTCTCGCCCTATATTTTTCGCCGTAGTAGTACGTACGTACACACAGAAGAAGTAGAAACAGTCAGAGAGAGTGAGAGAGAGAAGAGCGAGAACAAGAGAGAAAGAGATCAGAGAGGTAATTCAGACCAAATTCCAGCCATTCATGTACAAAAAGGAATCGTATTATAAAAATATCGTATTTTTATACTTTCACAATAATAACAATATATCGTATGGTACTAGTATTAATATACGCGCTCAACTCTTCACAGTCATCATTTTCATACTGGTAGTGGGATTTTTAGAGAGAGTAACAGATGAAGATGGTAAGCATCGGGATCGCGATAGTTATAATTATGCATAGTCATTAGAATTGTTCGGGATTCGTTTAGCTCATAAAATTTGCATGGTCATCCTTTTTCTTTTTGCGGTGTCTTTTGAGAAAGTAGCCCGTAATCAAGTGTGCAGTTTATGGTTTCACGACAACCATCCCCGCGATCGGTTTTGCGCGCAAAAGTGTATTGATAATAGCATTTAGGAAAATTGCTTTTCATTTGCAAGGTTCTTGAAAGCGACCCGCTTACTCATCAAATCTGATTAAGGATTCAGTTTACTCGTCTCACAGTGACGGTTGCGCTTGTCAAAGAAGATCCACTGCGTGTTTGCAATGATCATGCAATTTTATATGCCTCACATCACAATTTCACAAATACTCATACCAAATCTAATCATATACACTGTATGTTCTCTGAATGGGCAAATAATTGTTTAAAAAATCAAAAAGATCAAAAAGTCGTTGTTATCCGTACGTTTGTAGTAATCAATCAATAATCAACGGTTGTAATATTTTTGGTAATCAAAAACAAGAAATGGCCCTAAGCGGTTTTGCATAATTTACTACGAAAACGAACATAGTGAAAAGATTAAAAGCTGTCCGATTTAAAAATGATTTTCTTGAAAGGGTAAAACAGCAATGGTAGTAAGTAATAATAATACACGATTTTCTTTCAATTCTTTAGGGAATTTTTGGTGTGAAGATTTTGGTTGAAATTCTCAACTCAATAATGCAGCTCGTCGAGACGTCGAGAACGTGTAGAGACATCAAAATCCAAGCACTCATTTTCCATATATCACACCATGTATGCATATTTCTCATTCATTCCGCGAGTTAAATCGAGTCGTATTTACAGACATTTACATAACACACTTGACTCTGTATATTCATTCGAACCATCCACCCATAATTATACCTATTAAGAGCTATTTAAGGCAATCAAAATGAAAAACTGACTCACCGCCAATGTATCATAGACAGTTGAGTCAATTACGACGAGAGGTTTGCTGATGAGATGAACAACGCCGTTCTTCACAGGGATGTTTCCACGAACGACCTCCGTCTGAACGACTCCCTTCCTGTGAAATGCGTCTCCGTCTGCTGATCTTGTGTCACTCCTCACGATCCCTGGAGGTTTTCAATTCAACGTCATTTTTTTGCTATCATCATCATCATCAGGAGAAACGTACAGGAGAAAAATATACTAAGACAAAAAAGGGGTTCTATACTAGACTCACGCATATAGAATTTGATTTTTTTTCTCTATTCACATTCACAATACAAATATGAAGAAAAAACGATTATGTAAATATTCTCAGCGAGGAGCAGGCATGCGTATGCTTTGTATCCTGAGCATTTGTACTTTCTGATGGAACACTGGAGAGCTAAAGAGCACGAAACAGCAACTTTTCTCTGTTATAGGATGCATCAGGCTGAGAAAAGTGCAATCTCACCGAAATTATGCATTATCATCGTACATCCATGCATATAGCGCTGTTCAATACGAAAATTATGCTTTCAGAAAACATGTATGACGGTGGTGGTGGTGGTACATTATGGAAAGGGGAGAAATAATATTCGACTTTGTTCATGTTTGTCACGTACACCTTCCGTCGCTATTGTCTGGACGATCGAAATCGACGAATACAGGAAGGCTGGAAGAAAATGCGGCGGTTTCATATTGTTTCCGTAACACTGCTGGTCGGAGAAAGATGACATGGTTTGGGATCACGTGTCCGTCGACAACTTTCGGGTCCACTGTGTTCAGTTGAATACGCTGTAGAAAGAGAATGTGAGAACCCTTTATTACATTTAATTTAAGACAATAACCGTTAACGGTAAGTCATAAAATTGGTGGTCTTACAATGCAATGATAAAACCAAAGCAATATGCACATTAACCCACTATGCACGTCTTAAGCTCTTCGACTTACTTGAAACGCTTCATCAACCGGGATGAAGAACGTATGCCTGCCAAGCGTCCTGAACATTTCCAATTTCCCGAGCTGCTTCACTTTGGTGGAAAACATCCTGGCAAAATGAAATGCAAATATGAACACAGTTGAGTGCACAGCAATCACTAATTCTTGACTTTTCACATCTTCATCTGCCCATCTGCAAAGTGAGGATTGTCTTATAGTAATAATCTGTGCTTACGAAATCCTATGAGGTCCGGTTATATTGTACTCAGAAGACCGTTCCAAAAACTTTTTTGCATCCGGGTTGATGAGGTTTGAATCACTTGACTCGGGAACGGTAGGCTCGAGCACACGATCTATTAGATGAAGAACTTGATCCATCCCACGAGCATTTTTTACTAGGAAATCATTTCGTGACTCAATCTTGGCATCATTAAGGAAGATCTCGTTTCTCTCAGTTTTTGTTATCCAAATTGGTGGATTCCCAGACAGCTCCGTCGATATGAACTCTTCTAGTTCGCCCATCTTTTTCGCAACGTTTGCTGCAACACGTGAAAATGTTGAGACACGTTTTTATACCAGGCAGTCTTGGTTTTCAGGTCATTGATTATTGACCACGTATCAATTGTAATTTTTGGTCAGTCATAGAAGAAGCAGTAAAAATCCAAAGCTTTTAATCGACTTACCTAAATGATACGTCACAGTGTAGTTATCAATCTTGCCGCGATGTGTACGATGTTCTTGAATCGCCGTGTTCGTTGGAGCAAATAGGGTCAGTGAACGCCAAGGTAATGACGCGTTCACAAACGGACTACTTCTCACGAGCTCCAGGAACTGAAAAAATAGAGAGGCGAAACAATTTGTTAGAATTATTATTGACTGGAAGCGACTCAGAAATGAGTCTTTTTTTTCGTGAAACCCTCTGGCCGGAACAAGATATTATACCTGTGTATCAATCAGACATCTTTATCTGTGAGTTCTCTCTCTAGTGTACAGAACTATAAAGTATTGTTGAACAGTACACGAGCATCGAATGACGAGCAATATTTCTATTATTAGACTCAATTTAGTCTTATAAAGCCAATTTCACTTTTCTCCTTTATCTCCACATGATTCTGATGGAGGTAAAAATGGCAATTTTATGAGAAGCACACCCTTTACGCACATATGAAGCTGACAGACCCTTCATCATCCACCCACGTCACAGGGAAACCGATCATTACTCAAGATTGTTTATAAATTGACCAACAAATCCAGGTGGTTTTGCACATTACCGCAGTGAAACAGTGAAGAGAGGGAGAACGCAGTCACGCAATAATAGTTTTCGCATTTACATCATTCACCAATCCTTCATAACGCGCATGATTGGAGTGAGACTGTGTAGACAGTTCTTTTGTGAAGAAGCTCGTAAATACTGCAGCAGTTGTAGCTCACATGTGTCGTGTCATTGTCAAGCTACAAAGTTATAACGCACGAATTGGTAATGAGTTTCTCCATTTTTTTGCTAAAATATTCAGTATTCAGCAGGGCGTAACGTGGTGGTTATTCTTTCCAAATTGTTATACCGAAATGGTCCCTTTTTTAAAAAAAATATTGCTCATTTCTAAACATAGAACCAGTAATAGAACATTCAATTGAGGACATTCAAAAATTTCCTTTGTTCAGTTTGCGAAACAATGTCTCTTCCATTCTTGCTAATTCTACCAGGGTTAGTTTGTGTGCTCATGTCGTGCTTATACCCATTATATCATGTACAGCATGCAAACTTTTGCTTTTTCTCACTCGTTTTGCAAACTTCACAACAAAGCTCCTGTTTCCCAGATGCTGTCGTTCTTAATTTCCTTGTGCCTCTCATCAACTTTGCTATTATATTTCCTTTGGTTTTACCAATCAAACAGCATTTTTAATGAAACCGTCTGCCGTCCAGTTATATTTACATGTGCCAGCATACAAAGTGCGTATCCTCCAATGTCATTAAATATTCAGAATAACTGTAGGTAATCAACATATCGACCGTGTGAATTATGCTCACTAAACAAAAAGCATTTCGACATTTCCATACTGCCTTCATTTACTGTGTACATTTTTTGCTGAGCATTACGTTGATAAAATTACCTCCCACACGTGCTGTCGTTCGTCTCGTATTTACCAACTGATACATTTGCAATTTACTCCGTAGTATTCGGCACCTGACTAAATCCAGTAGAGTCGAGCCATGCGACATCAAATGAAGCTCAAAAGCCTCCAGAGTAATGAATCGCAATAAAATGACTTCGTCGCGAGTTGAGAGCGCATATATCACCGACACCCGTTCATTTTCGTACCGTTTGGGGAGGAGAAGGTAAGTCCAAGTGCTTTCTTCTTGTAATACATTACACACATTCACGCTTCAAGCTCCACACGCATTTTTTTAGCTTGAAACAAACAAATCTTCACGTTTCGCCCCAGTATGTGCCTCTAGAGTGCATTTGTATCAACCGTGTTTATCGCGAACGTGTTTGGCTGTCGCCAAAAAAGTAAAGAAAAGCAGCAATCCTCAATAGTAATCAATGTAGAGTGACAATAAGAGCCGTATCACATGCATGACCAAATGTAGACAATGTGTTGAAGTGAAATGCTTTTTACATTTACATTTCCATTAAAACTTGCTCTGCAAAAGGAAAGTGAATTATCATACTCCACAAAAGTCCAAAGCTTCATGTACGTACGCTGCTGAGAGGGCCGAACTGTGAAAGGAAATTTGTGCGAGCATTCATACGGTTTCCCACTAGTTTCCAAGCTTCATCATCATCATTCCAATGAAATTAAATACTCTCTGTCTTGCCGCTGTACACTGTACATATGCACACATAATGCATGCATGCGTCATGTCATTAATTCCACATACACTAGAGCCAAGCTGGAGAAAATTTTACGAGAAAATCGATCCAAACTCTGTTGGTAGCGGCGGCACGCGGATGGCTAAATAAAAGGGAAAATAAGGACATGAAGGAAGTTGAAGCTCTCGAGTGGATGACTAGATGGATTTTAGGGAAAGGAACGGAATGGTAAATAAAAGGAAATGAAACGTGATATTTGCAACCTTCCAGTGTCTGAGACCGTGTCTCCACTCTGTTCGCACTGTTCCAACACAGCGACAATTTTAGCAGCATGTTGTCTCCCTCTGGAATGAGTAGCTTCGGAGTACTTCACTCGAAAGTATGTGTACTCGAAGCAATACAGTATTGAAGGAGAACGTAAATAAACTTTTGGTTTCCCCCGTTAAATATCCCATAATTCCCATTCAAAGTACAGTAACTACAAAGAGCAATAAGGCTTACTCGTCAGCAGACTGACCAACATAAACTTTTCTCGTGTAGCTTACACACGAGTCTCCACAGGCCCAGCAGACATTTTATGGCTTTTGGAAATGGAGAAGGAACAAGTAGTCAATGTGTTTCTGAGATAAAACTACCAAAATTAATCGAGTTCCTCGCGACCAAGCGAAGTGGAAGTGTAAAACTGCAAGTCACAAAAATTTCTAAGCCCATATTGTTTCAAACATGGAACAGTAGTAAAAACTATTGAATTTCCCAACACTTTGTTGTTCCCAGTTTTTGAAGGAGAAAAACAATGGGATTGAGAAAACAAAATAAATTATGAACCACACACATTGACATGGCATGAATGAATGAATGAATGAATAAAACAAGTCGAAGAGATATGAGCGCGTATATATTTATAGAACTCCTGCTGCTATTTTTTTCATTCTGATTCCACACTGCAAGCTGCTCTTGGGCTTGTCAATGTCATTCTCGAGCCTGTCAAAGCACCCGTCAGAACGACACAACTAAAGAATTCAATTCCACTTTTTTCGCTGTGTAGGAAATGAATTGCATTTTCAAAACTCACACGCAGACACGCACAACAATCTTCCCGTAAAAATACATTTCAACCAGGAAAAGTTGGCATTCCTGCTGGAAGGAACAGCGACAAAATTGTGAATAGGTTCGACATAAAGAAAGACAGAAATTGCCTCCCAGAAATATCGCAACTAACAATATGAGCCTGGAGCGGAAAAGAACCTTTTTCTCATCCACGCGGTTCATAAAAGTGGCGTAAGTGCATGGAAATGGATATCATAATGCTGCGGATATAACACCTCACAACGCAATTTACTCGTGAATTGCTCTCCGCTGTGAGGAAATCTATAGAGGCAACCGAAACAAGAACAAAGGGGAAAACGGAGTGGGGAAACTATTTTCTCGCGTTTCACTTGTTATACTTATGGTGAAACTGTATTACATCTACCACCGTAGATGAGTACTTGTACACGTAGACTTTAACACTTTTGTGACGAGTTGGAAATTTTTATTGGACAACTCTCTGCATGCGATGCTTGTGTGTGCTGACACGTTAATAATATTGCAGCATCATCATTATCCCATCATGGAAAATTGCAGGGCTCGAAATGGTCCTCTCTTTAAGCCTTATTATTACGGGATCCAATAATATCCAGCCAGGTCAGGAACAAGTCTTTTAACACTTTACAATATATCTGTGCAAGTTTACAGATTCTGTGGATCTCCGTCTGCGAGTCACGCGACTTTCTACGTGAGCATGCATGTGCCTTTTTGTGCAGTTACTCAAAATCTCACGAAAACTGACGAAAAAGATCAACCGAATAATGAAATGAATAGCTTGCACCACACACCATTTCATCGCAATCCTTCCAATGACCAAGCCATACACATGTCCATCTAACCGTGTGTGTACAAACCTAAGCCGTGGGTGTACTTAGCTCACTCAGTCAGTGTCATCAGGAAAAAAATAGAGCGAAATTATCAAGCGTGACGCGTGCTTGGGTTGTGTTCATATATAATGTGCAATAGGCATAACATCTCGAGTCGGAGTAAATGAAATACGGCAGGGAATTTTACACGCACTCACGTCACATTGCGTAAATTACCCAAGATTACATCTGGACAGAATCTACAGGGTTGGGGAGCACACTATATAAAGTCCAGAGTGGTGCTAAGGCTTTGGTCAACCAGCAGGCACACTTTTTTCTGCATTTCCCATTTGACGGCCTTCCTCTCTCAGGATTTATGTACACCTAGATTACCTACACGTTATCCCATCCCATTTGTATAAAAAATATACAGTTACACCACGTTACGCACATTGTACACAGTCTCCCTGTATGAGCGTCGACAAAGTCCTCACCTTTCAGCCATATACGTCAGTTTTTATTTGGCAAAATTCTTCCTATGAATCATCCTGAGCCTGGCCCTGATACATCAAAGCATAATACAGCTTTACACACGCTCTTCATTTATAATTCCGAGAGAACTAATATACGTCATTTTTCCACTGTTTTACTTTGTTTTTCACCTTGAACGAATTCAACTAGATTCAAATTCCTTAATTCAATTGCCACAAAAGGAAGGATTTGAAGTTGGCATTGATGAGTGCTTTAGCAGTTTCGTCATCTTCATGATGTTGCGAGAAGACCATTATTATTACGGTTTCACAATCGCTATCAATAAAATCAATCTACTCCTTGCTGTGAAAGTAAGTCGACCCTGGTGTGATGCTCTGACGCTACGTGTCAGCCCAATGTCGTGAGCTTTAAAACCATTAAAAATGAGCTCCAATCACGCTATTCACCACAGACATTTCCCTTAAAGCACGACAACACTCCTGTCATGTTACTTTAATGTTGTACGTCAACCCTGTGCCTTGTACATCAGATTTTTTCTGCACAGTTGAAAATTTTAAACAACTCATCCTTACCAAACCGTGCACTAAAGTTAAACTTGCATTAAAAATCCACATTTTAGTGATGCTCTTTCTGTTGATGTAGATTACACAGTCTACAAAGACTGATATGTGGCCTTCATTCCCCATCCTGACCACAGTTGGTGTACAGTGAGAAACCACATCGAATGAAAAAATCGACAGGAACAAGTTTGACAATGATAATGATTTCCCGTCAGCATTTTTCGTGTGAAAGGAGTTGCACTGTGTGTACCTAGTGAAAAGTGGTTATTGGTATTAAACCCCATTTTCCCATAAGCCATCAATCAATAAAACCATCGTGGTAGTACAGAAACAATGGGAGAGAGAAAGACCACTTCTAGCAGAAGGTCCTCACTGGTTGAAGATTGGATGTGTGATCCCTCACCCCCATCCACTTCACCAACTCGCACTCCCGACCACAAGGATGACAATCATTGAAGGTGTCTTGAAACCCGCAAAGGCTTCACAAATAACCATAATAATAACCGTATTCATCTACGTCCATGGCTTTCACATCACATAATATTAATGTACAAACATGGCATATTTTTGTAAATTAGTTCCGCACACGATACACACCTCGTCGAAAGAAAACTAATTTAAAGAGAAGAACATATATGAAGTACATTAGCAGCAAGTATATTGGATGTGTGGACTAGTTAAATTAAGCAGATGGACAGAGAGGCATAAATGAAAGGCATTTTTTGTAATTTGACATAATGTTTAGTGACGCGTGTTGGACTAGGCCACGGAGAACACTGGCATCTATAAAATCAATTATTTGATATCCTTTGTTTTGTAGTTATATCCGGCGTACGCAGAGCGAATAGCCCCGTCCTCCTTTTGTAANAATGTACCGATTAACTTCCAGTAGTAAAACTGAATTGTTTGCGGCCCCAATAATTTGAATGCGATTGCTCATTGTGATGCAAGGCTTGCATAAGTCACGTTACGGTCTTTGCACGAATAGTAAATGATTCTCGACTTTGGATCAAAAATCGCCGATGCTCAGACTACAAAAAATCTGCTTCGATCCCAATTTATCGCTCATACAATCATTCGATGCATTGGCATACCTTGAAAATGCAAGTGTGAACTGACATGTCAGTATGAAATGTACCCTAGTTTCTGCAGCCTATAACAAACAAAACCGTTTTCTGAACTTGACAAGTCATTGAAATCATGCTTAATGGAGTTTTCATGACTTCCTCAATACTGCACGAATTTGTTAAGCGCGTGTGTAAAAACCAAAAATATACCCCTTCATTGAAGGCACAATGCTGCAATATATGAAAAATGAGAATGAGCACCAAGCCATAGCCACTTCCCATAGTTTTATAGTTCTCATCATGAAACATAATAATAATGGCTTTTAAAATTGAAAAAAATAAGATCAACTTTCAAGACAAAAGACCCTCAAGGAGAATTTTTAAAGAAAAAATTGAGACAAATGAGCAAAGGAGTAAGAAAACACCACGTCAAGAATTGCAATAGTATAATGAGCATAAATATCGTATAACGAATGAAACTAGGCTCGGTCTCATCTCACCAATTTCTTTTTCAACAAAACTGTCACAGGGCACAGCAGTATGCTTTCCGTACTATGCGGTTATAATTGGACAACAAGAAATGAATGAAGGAAACAGCGAAACCCTAAGCTATTCGTAGTATTTATGTGTGTTTTCTTGTGTGCGAATCACGATTTAGCAATCAGCAGCCGAGCGTTTTAGTCATGATCATGAGCACAACACACAGCACGACAGTAATGGCTCTGTGGAAGGGCTAAATGAGAATCAGGCTATTTAGTTTGGGGGTCATCATGACTAAGATCTATTGAAGAGTTTGTGAAATTCAAATTCTTTTTAGTTTCGTGATAATGCTATTGAGATTGACGGCAAACGCTGTAGAAGACTTTCTTACGATTTTGAAATGCACAGCACGATTTTGGAAAACGCTCAAACAACGATTCCTTCTTTATGTTTGTCTGGTTTAACAACTTTTCCAAAGCTCGATCTGGAATATATACTAGCTACCGTAACACAGGCTATACATCGGGCGGTCGAAGGGAAAAAATATCATGGCAAAATTAGTGGCCAATGTCCCCAGACGGGAAATAACATTCCATACAACCTCATCTCAATTTTACCGAGGGGTCCATTCGACTTTTATCAGCGGCATAAATCATTATTAATGAAGTCAGGATCAATCGATAAGTGCCACGTAATCACATGTAAAAGCGTTTCACCATCGTGAAATGGATACAGAGTAACGTAACCTCCCTAACCATGTCTTTCGTTACTGTCCCTCGAGGAATCGATTTTACCACACTAGAACGAAGGGTGTTGCTCAACTCAGACTGGACTAAACAATAGAGAAGTCTAGATGTAATGCCAGAGAGAATCCAATCGCTCCGATATTCTGGATTAATAGTAGTGTGTATGGGAATGTGAGATAATGGTTGGATTTATTTTATTAGACTCCGATTTTCACTTGAGTTTCCTGCATTTCCTTCCACAATCTTCGAATTCCCCCTTGCATTTGCGTTACATTTAGTATAAAATGTAAAATAACAGAAAATGCTAAGCCAAATTTTGTGATTTCAGTGCTTTTGTAAATTAGCAGCTTTAATTAAAGACAAAGACAATCGAGCGTTCATGCATGCATTCTGCTTTTTGCTGGGGATCAAAGATTCACTCAAATCGGAGACTTCTGCTGGTGAATACGCGTCAGAGTGGTAGGATATTTTCAAAATGTTAAGAAATGCTTCGACCATGTCTTGCTAATTAGCACAACCTACTCATTTTCGATTATCTCTGTGTTTTGCATGACTGGCTGCAGATTCTGCTTACATCACTTGTCGGGAAGTTTGTCAAGAACTTCCTCTAATCTAGGCATCACGCTGGAAGGAAAGGCGAGCCTTGCGACGCGGTCTGTGTTGATTGTCCTCGTGTACACGAAAGATGAGTCAGTTGACTGGATGTAAAACCAGCCGTGGGCAACGTGTGTTACATTAAAGTATATCATAATCGTGCGGCAAATGGTGGTTCGAACGGGTGCACTTCCAATTATTTGATTTTTACGACTGATAACAACGAGCAATGATTACAGGTTATGATAATGATCATTACGGTCATGTTATTTATTGCGATAATTCCCCCATTCCACATGCTAAAAACGAACTCGTGTGTCCATCTTTACGACTCCCTGGCATTCAAACAATCTCTGGCTTCCATTCCAGACGCTACGATCGAAAAGAAACAAGGAAGGAAATAAAAGGTTGCACATCTTTATTGTTGCATTTGCAAGGATATCCCACAAAGAATCATTGCAATCAATACGTGAAATTCTGTCTGGCCAACGGCCACCAAGTTCAGATCTCAATCACAAGAAATCAAATTATTGGAGGGTTGATGGCTTTCCCGTGTGCACTAGCATTTGGAGGGAGGTGAGAACCGCAAACGTGTAATTACCGATGAAGGTAATAAAATAAATTATGGGTGAGTTTTTATGGGATTTTTTCTCCTCTAATTTGCAGATATAAAGAACGTTGAGAAAGCGCTGTATTTGGTCTTGTTTTTGTAATCGCAACATTAAGTCATGAATGAATGTGACGATTAAACTTTCACATGTGTATCTGTAAATTAGTAATGCGTACCTACCAAATAAATACATCCAGGAAAGTTAGTGCCCTTTTGGGAGTCGTACTGATAATTGTGAATGATCACGGAAACGAGGTGTTTGGTGAACTGTTGTGT
>JAHZMW010002538.1:0-11133 GCA_027743745.1 Alloscopus bannaensis
TGGTGATTCAAACCTAAATATTACATTGTTCAATTAAGGATCTTTAAAAAATACCGTTTAATAGTTAGACACACTTTGCATTTCTTCACATTCAAGTCAATGTCATGAAATTTGAAGTAGGTATGGCTCCTTTGTTCTTAGACCCTGTTTTATAGAGGAAGACACATTTTTGCGTTTCAAATCTTGCCGTCCTCGAAACGCTGAGGTGAGCTACGATTCAATTGATCGTAATATTTTTTAAACGCCTTGATCCAATCGTTTAGGAACGATTCTAAAAAGTAGTACTCTAGTAGAACATGAAAACGTTATCATCGTAAAATTGCAAACTAGGTTTTCTAGAAGTCATTGAAAATAAACGCACTATTTCTAGTGTCGTGACCTTCCAAGTAAAAAAAACACAAAAGTGCAAATAAAGCAAGCTTGAATTTTCGATGAGTGGACGGAACTCGCCACTCACTGATTAGCTGTGGGCGTATGACAATAATTAAAGTTTATGAATTGTTCGGTATGAGAATTGGGACGAGAGGAGTTTTGTTGTACAGGACATGTATGGATTTAACTGCTCGTCGCACTATCTCTATTGTTTGCATAGCACTCTAGTAGAACATGAAAACGTTATCATCGTAAAATTGCAAACTAGGTTTTCTAGAAGTCATTGAAAATAAACGCACTATTTCTAGTGTCGTGACCTTCCAAGCAAAAAAACACAAAAGTGCAAATAAAGCTAGCTTGAAGATATATTTTATACATTATATAGACATTTTTCGATGAGTGGACGGAACTCGCCACTCACTGATTAGCTGTGGGCATGACAATAATTAAAGTTTATGAATTGTTCGGTATGAGAATTGGGACGAGAGGAGTTTTGTTGTACAGGACATGTATGGATTTAACTGCTCGTCGCACTATCTCTATTGTTTGCATAGGACAATGTTTGCATTACCTACGTGGTGTGATACAGAGTGCATCAGGTTTTCAACAAAATTTTTAGTTCCTCTTTTGTGCTCACCACTATGATTTATACAGGTGCCATTCTCTTCATAAATGAACATGACAAGTGCTCTTCATCACTTCATTTCACTTTCAAAAGAAGAAGGTGAATACAGTCACAATAATTTGCAGTAAGGACACTCGAGAGTGGAGGGATTTTATATGGAAAAATTTAACTTTAATTGAACAACTTTTCTCAACAACCATTTCCGGCTTTCTTTAGAGTACGTCACTCGAATGTCATGCAGACTTGTTCGATCACGCGCTCAGTGCCGAAGCCCCGATTTGCTTCAGAGTCCCAATAATACGTACGTCTCTAGATTTCCGGGAAGCGTCTTGATTAATGCGTGACTGCGACGGATGCTGAAAGTTTATGTAAAAATTCTGAAGGCAATGATCCATGTACTTTATTGAGTACATCGTGATCATTTTATCGTACTCGTGTGGTCCTTTGTCCATTTTTATTTCTACGACATTTTGACGAACGGAACAACAAAGATTCTTTGCATATTTTGCTGACAGGTTGTAGATGTAAAATATTAAATTAGCGATGTAATTTGCTGATATTGTTTAATTCTCTACACAGTAGGGAAATTCTAGCGAGGAAAAGTTGAAATTATGCTCACGCACCTTTGAAGAGGTAAAACAATCCGAGTTTATTGGTAGTTTCTCTTGTGGAAATATTTTCACTTCTCTAATGAAGTTAATTAAAAGTGTCCATTCTCAAGAAGTCAAGACGGTAGTACATAAGCTGTACACAAACTTTGAGAAAGTTATCACGATAAAGTCGGTTTTGTTACAACATATTGCCAACCTCAAGACACTTAGTGCGCACTTTTTTCTATCAGTGCTAATTTCCAAAACCCTCATTTTTGTTCAATTCTTGACCATATAATATTTATTTACTTCCATACAAACTGGCAATATGCAGCTAAGTTTTATTCAAAGATTACGTAAATATATTTGGACGGGAACCGGTTTTCCCATTTAATTTGCATAATATGCAACATTCATTGTTATTGAATATTGTTTGCTTTGTGATTGAAAAAGTTCAATTTATTAGCATTTTATTACAGGATGGAAATCTACTTGTTTTCTTCATCCAGGCTTCATATTTAATAGATTTCATTGGAATTACATATCTTTGCAAAACAAAACATGAGTTCCAAAAATGCATTTAGGCCACCGCACGCAGATTTGTTCGCTTAGATTTTCTGATTAATCAGAAATGTAGTGGGTGACATTTAATTCTATTTTACTGTCATACTCAACACACAACCATACGAAAAATATATTGTAGCTAATCACAATATTCAGATCAAATCCAAACTTCCCTAACAATGATGACAACGCCACAACGGGAAGCCTCATTGCTCACGTAAAAACATCGTGTTCACAACTCGATTCTTTGAAAGTGACACAGCAGTGTTATCATTGTCGCGTAAAAAAACGTTCACGCATAGCGACCACATACCTACATCCTACATATGAACGCGGCAGTAACTCAACAGTCGCAAAGTGACAAACACATTAATAGAATGAGCACATACAACACGCATAAAGCATACATGAACCTAGTCATCCATTTTTGCAAAAGCTAATTTGTCGATGGAATTGTCACTCCCAGTAAAATTCAATGCATCATGCCGTATAAACCACAAGCGATGAGCACAATATAATATCTCTAGCAAACGAAAACTATGAGCACGCTTTTGATTTACTCATACAGAACGATTCCAGTGAAGCATACACGTAGTTTAGCCTTATGGCCTCAGTGTTACTTGCATTGTGTTAAAGATATCGATAACGTTGAATCATCGACAATCCAATATATATTATTATACTCGCATGTAGATACTCATCGGATTTGCAGAGCTTAAAGTAAATATTAAAAGCAAGTAACACATAATGATATGGATAATAAAGCCTTCATAATCGTCGCAAGTGCCTTTTCATACGTGAAAGGGTTGAGGTTTGCGAAGGAGAAGTGATGAGCGTTTGTGAATCTACTCTCTTTACATTTTATGATATATCTACGCACATGTTAAGCACTATAATTATATTTACCTATAGTTATGAGTATACGAGTTTTTTTTTTACATTTGCAACCACAACATATGCTGACTTGAGCTCTGCAGTTTCGCAACATTGTTTAAAAAAGCTTTTAGTTTCATTATGCATGTGCACAATCACTTCTTTTTTTGCCTCAGTCACTCTCTTGTTTCACATTCACACACAAATCGTGTGTAAATCCGCGTTATCGCACCGTGGAGTGTTCGTAACAGCGTTAAGAATCCGTTTGCAATAGGCATCGTAGGTGTTCGAGGAGAGGCTTGTTGTTTCTGAAAATATTTTTTGTTCCCTGTTTATTTGAATAATTGAAGGTCTGGCCCAGTGAAAAAAAAACTGAAATTTAGTGATACATAACAATTTGATATTGTAATCCGAAGAAAAGAACGAGTAGAAATTGCCAATCTTATGCAGAGGTAGTTCCGTTCAATTCATGGACATTGAGAGGGCTTCTGCTGAAGGAGAAGTTGCAGTATAAGTAATCGCTTCATTTCTCAAAGTTATGGACGATTAAAGACGGGAGAAGAATTTGCAAACATCACAGGTACACACTACAATTTATATGCATATTATGCACTCTAATAAAAACCCTCTTTTGTACGTCTTTTGTAAGGTTTTACATTTTCATACGTACCATTGAAGCATATACATATATATTTCTGTTAAACGATAAAAAGCAGAAGAGCACAGGTACTTCGTATCCTACTTTGGAGGATTAGTGAGTATCTGCCAAAAAAATGGTTGTTTCGTGATAAATCAAATGTTGTGCTATCGTCTCTGTGAGAGTGTGTATTTTGTGTTTCATCGTGATTCTTTTCAAGAGTAGAAGTAGGCACTAAAATAATCCCCTTGAGCGAGACTATAGGTACCGTTGAGTTGAAAAGGAAGACACCGGTTCCATTTCAGTGAATAATTACGAAAACGAAATCAGGGGAGAACCAGGCTTCGCATTTACAACACAAAACGACACAATACATACACAATGTGAGCTTAAAAGACCAAAAAATGAATATAGATGCATACATGTATACAACATCTTTCAATGCAAGACAACTGCCGTGACTGGTGTCGTTGATTGTTTTAATGAAAAGGCACATTGTCCACTTATGGGATTACAGCCAACTGGATTCCCTTTCCATATATAAATGCTGCCTACATTTGAGCTTTTTAAGCTGCAAGTTGCCTGCTGAAAATCAAGTTTCTTTGAATATATATAAGTCTCTTTAGAAGTATGTATGTAAATGAGGTGGCCCAAGTCTGCTAGAGAAGAAACGGCACAGAACTTTTCGGAGATGAACATTTCGTCAATGCTGCCGAGGCTGTTGTCGTGTTGACATGTTTTTAACTGTTCTCCCTATTTGGCATTTGGATATATAGGTATCACTATAAAACTTGCAAGCATATAACCCAATGTCACACATTTTGGTCTCTCCTTGAGTTTTTTTTGTGTCTATTATAGTTGCATTTATCCGCGTCCTTAAATTCATGTGCTTGCATTGATTTTGGTGACTATTTTGATTGAATCGAATACGTAGCTTTCTCCAGCCGAGAAACTCCAGAAAGAACTTGTCAGAAGTTGAGTTGGCTTACCGGAGTTGTTGGCAAACACACGACAAAGTAATCATGAAGTGGCTGGCCGTGACATCCCTTGTCGTTATCGCTTGCTCTCTGTCTTCCGTGTCGGCAAATAAGGTACGAAATCTTCACCGACTTCTTTTCTTTGTATTATAGATTCATAAGAATTAAGCCGTTGCAATGCATAGCACATATTTGCTCCAAATTTTTTGGCAGATGAACGGTTTCCCATGAAAGTGTCCCAAAAAATGTCTCAAACGATGTCTCATGAAAAGAATTTATTTGTTTAGTATGAATGAAAGCCATTATCAAGTATTTATTGTAATGGGATGTGCGTGTGATTGTAAATTGTATCTTTTTTGCAGAGAGTGGCAAAGCCGATTTTCCAGGTTTACTATGAATCATTATGTGGTGACTCACGTCGTTTCATCCAAAGGCAGCTGTACCCAGTGAAGACGTCTCCACTCGGAGAGCACTTCTACGTGGACCTCATTCCTTATGGGAAAGCTTCGGTAAGACAAATTCATGGAAATGTGGACCGAACATTAAGAAGCATACTTTCCCAAATGTTTAGCCCATTTGAAGTTCTTGTAATGTGTCCAGTACCCTTCTAATTCTACTGTCTAAGCTAATAGATGAGTTTTTTTCTTATAGTTATTTTATATTGTCACGCGAAAAAAAAAGTAATTTGCTACAGTAGAATAACTTTACATTTACTGACTTGGTCTACTTTTTTTCTGTCGTGGAAAACAAAAATTTATCTTCTAGACGGATTGATCGCAATTGCATTTCTCGATTTTAATTCAGACACTGATTTATTATGTAGACCACTCAGAGCGAAGGCAAGTTCAACTTCCAATGTCAGCACGGTCCCGATGAATGTAAAGGAAATAAACTCCACGCCTGTGCCCTTCGCCATTTAAATGAGACTTCAGCCTTTGAATTCGTTTACTGCTCAATGTCCTCCAATTATCCGCCCAATGCAAGGAGTGAGTGTGCCACAAAATTGGAGGTTTCTCAGGATGATATTAAGACTTGTATGGAGTCTGACGAAGGATCTGAACTGTTAGCGAGACACGGAGAGAGGACCCATTCATTGCAGCCTAAACTCTATTTTGTCCCTTGGATCACCATCAATGGCATTTTCAACGAGGACAAGTTCCAGCAGAGTCTCAGCAACTTCAAAACCGTCGTATGCAAAGAACTTCACGCAACCGGTGTAACTCCTCAAGAATGTACGTTTGAAAATCGGGGAGAGCGCAAAGCTAGACAACCATTTTTGTATTTCTAAAAAAACGTTTATATTAAAAAATTTGTTAAATTCTGCAAATCCCAATATGGACTTTCCTTTTTCATTGATTTTTTTACATGTTAGGCGAAGGGATTAAAGTAGAGGAAGCCAAACAAATGGTTCATGATCATGTCAGAAGTGGAGGCTCGGCCTGGGTCCTACAACCCAACAAAGTTCTTCCTCAATTTTTCGCACTCGTTCTTAGCTTCCTTTTTACCTGTTTGCCTTAACTGATGATGAATTGTGTAAGTTGACTAATACACACTTTCCAATGCACCACGCACGAATTAACAAGTGTTAATCAACATTACCTATATTTGTTCCCTATTTGTCGGTTACCACTAATGCAATTTATGCCATTATATGCACAAAGCACGCTTTAAAAGCACTGCCCACAGTTTTAAGTTATCATTGTTACTGTACCTATTCATCAACTCAAGAGTAGCTTTACTAAAAGTTTTGCGACCATTACGCAATTGACAATTCAATAAGATTAAATGGTTGTACGGTGCGAACACAAGTAATATTTATTTCGTCAATATATCAGTTTTCAAAGAAGAACGCACAAACAAAATGCACAATAATGTATTTCACAAAAATAGAGAGTGTGTGCCACTGAAAAAACTTAAACCAATACATCACAACAAAATATCTATTAAATACGACTTGTAAAGCTTCAATTCTAAAATCACAGAAAAGTTTCCTGGCAGAAAACAGTCGACAACTAAAATGACTACATATAATATCAATTAGTTTTTACTTTTGGCTATTAGAGCACTAACCACTGCTGGTTTTATTACAGCATTTTAGATGAACATCAAGTGCGAGCAGTACGTGTCGAATAAAACATAAACTATAAAACAATTGATGAGATTGACAAGTTTTCGATAGGCAATTGGGATAAAATCACACTAAATTTTTCATACCGTAATGATAAATTACAAATAGTGCAATTACATGACAATTTTGCAAGTGAATAATGGTAGGAGTTTACTTGATAACAGATTGCTCCTGCTTTGGACGATTTCATTAATAGTCTCCCCATATTGTTTTGCTGCCTTGATCTTTCATAGTAGAACGAAGAAAGTTTGTCAGAGCATTTCCATATTCCTGAAATAAGCAAAAATCGTTCAGGTGCATAGTCGTACTATACAATTGTATAATTATACAAAACACGCATAATATAATAACTATTCTCAATTAAAGCTATCTTAAAATCAGCACTTCGTAGGGGTAACATACTATACTAGTTAATTCGCCGAAAAATGACTCTGGATTACAAAAATCCCATGACGCATAGCTAAAGTACACACTCACCTCAGGATATTTTTTGAAATGTAGCACATGCTCAGATCCATCAAACTTTACTTTCTCGACTCTGTTTCCCCTTGAAGCTAGGATTGAAGCAATCCGCTCTATTTTTTCGAAAGGGATAAGTTCATCTTCTTCCGAATACAGAAAGAGAAAGCTATGATTCTTCGTTTTTACTATACGTTCCAGCCAATTGGTCAACGGAGCTGACTCCTTCCCCACACCCTCAATGGCATCTAGTGAGTCGCCTTGTATACAAAGCGTTACTGCATTTTTCAAGTAAAACCAAAAGACTTGGCATACTAGTAGAAACACCATGATCGATGCTATGACGTGTCTGAAACTATTTTACAAAAAAAATCGTTATTGGTATCCGTATACAAGATTATGATGAGAATGATGACCCAGATTTAAAAATAATAATAATATGTAGAAACTAACATGTTGAGATTCGCAAAAATATTGGTCAAAGCTTTGTATACTTTTTGTAGGCTTCTCGGGGAAGGAGCCGAGTCGAAGACTGTCCCTCTGACATCCATTTGAAATTTCATGCGTGTCAACTCTTTCACCATATAAGAATACGTAAATGAGCCTCCATTTGAAAACACATGAAAATAGGTGGGATGAGAATCCAGCTGGAGATCCTTCAGTACTTTCATTAGCTTTGAAGCCACTTTTGGCAGACTGCGAGTTTCTAGAAAGTGGTAACGTAGGGGTGTGATATAACGTAACACAATGCAGCTACAACAAAACAAAAATTCAGAAGAAATATGGATTAATAAATGTTACATCGCATCTGGTTAATTCCAAACGATAGTACACATCAACACCACGAGCTTACCCTCGATTTAGATAGTAGTCCGAATATTTAATCAAGTGCTTGTGTTCTGCTCCAGCCCACCCTAGCAGAATTACCAGAATATCTTTTTCTCTGACACTTGGTTTTGCATTGCCTTCCGGCCAGATTCTTTCAGGTGCCTGATCCGATTCTCCGGTTTCCGTACTCAGAGCTCCTGGTGTAGGAAACTGCACATAGTATTCCAACTCTAAGTCATCACCCTCCTGGGCAGGTTCATAGTCCCCTTCTTCAGACATTTGCTGATTCATCCTTTGCCTGGACCCGAATTATTTTCGCTCAACTTGTATATTCCTCTGCTTAAAATCAAAAGGCAGAAACCTAGTCAAACATTAAAATAATCATAAAAGTTTGTATATTTACAAGATGTGGATATAAAAATTAAAACTGACAATAGTTATGTATTTAAGAATACAACTCCGTCTTAATTGTATACCGAAGGTTAACGAGAAACTGGAATGGATATTTCTTTCTACTTTTTGCGTGCATAACTCGCAAGTGGTCACAGCATTATTAAATCATACCGTTCTAATTCATTTAGTTGTGAAAACGCACGAAATCCCACATAACAAGTAAAATCCTTGAATTTTTCCACTATTCTGAACAATCACTGTCAGTGGCAGTGTCGTATTTCGCATTTTACAACTACTGCTGCATATAATTTAAGGCTACTTTGCTACACCATCATAGATTATGTACTGATTCCTCATATAAACGTTGTATGAATAACGCACGAACAATGCACAGTGTACCGATGTAAGAAAAAATCACAATTTGGTTGAAGGCAGTTTTTGAGGGGGAGTTGTTTGGGTGCCTTGACTTAGTTACATTTACTTGCTAAAAATCTTATTCTACTTCTACAGTTTCTACCTAGTAGTGTTAATAGTATGTAACGTGATAAATGTGGCAGAATCATAAGTTGCACAAAATCAGATTGCACACAAAGTCACTGGCCACACAATCAAAAGCCAATGCACAGTAGACGACAATTAGACAATGCGTGTGTATTCTGCGCCCTAAGGGATGTCGTTAACTTTGTTGTGCGTCTGGTTATATCGTAATGTTACCGGTGCGCTACCTCGCAGATTCTGCACGCACTGCCTTTAGGTATTCACTAGCAAGCTATTGCTTATTATAAGCATTCCCATTGTCACTGACTTCTTTCTGCTGTACTGATCATTATAATTCTCAAACAGTGCGAGTGCGTAATTGTGCGCAGTGCATACACTCATTTTTGTGCGTCAATTACTTTCTTTGTAAATTAAATACACAACGTATACCCCTTGACGGTCCCGTTCAGTTTTTAGATACATATTACCCCACTGCGTTTGAGAAAAATAAATCATCTTCTTAACCTTAGCTTTTGAGCGGAGTAATTCTCATGAGCTATGCCATGAGACAACAATAACCCTGTGATCCTCAAGCAGAATTCCGTTATATGTGTTTTCTGGTATTTGATCTTCTGAAAAGACAAACCTCAGTAAACCACAAAGCCAGCAGAGCTGGCAATAGGAAATATCAAAATGATTATGGTGTAACATGTATGTCCTAACCAATCTAAATCAATGCGTACAGTTAGCTATTGATACAGGTAAATGTGATCTAAAACCAACTCAAATTTAATCAAGCAAGACGTATTCAAACTGAAACGGACAAGCGACGGATCAAAAACAAATAGAAGAGGATCACCTTCGAATATCTCACATTCAACCTAATTCCAATTCGTAATCCTTCCAAACCAATTCCAGGAAACTCGTTATCTTTGTTACTCAGTCCACTGTGCCTGGTGGTTAGCTTGGTTCATGAATACTCCATGGGCTCTTCATTTACGTGCTTCTTATCAACTCATGCACCGAGATGAATGAATGAACATGGACCTATCAATTCAAGCGGCAACCGCTATACATACTCAGCTCGGTTTAGATCTCATCTTACACAATTCACAATTCCATGTCATTCCAGTAACTAATCAGCAGTCAAGTCATAATTGAAACATTCATCAAGACATAATGCTGCTGATTTTTAAAGTATTTAGCTGTATACCTCTTTTGGTTTCCCTAAGAAAGCCAAGGAACCATACGGTACCCAACGAGTCCGGGCTGTGCGGAGGGACAAATAGTCCCACAAGCGCGATGGTCTTAGTCCCACCGGATGAATGGTTGTATTTCGCTACGTTATGATTACTCTTCTAAAATTCCTCTCGTCCTTCAGAGTATTAACTGAATCTATTTCCAAATTATTCATTCGCCACACAAAATTATCACTGTACAATACACAAACAAAATGCCCAAAGCTAGACAACTTTCACCAAACACTTCATGAGAATTCAAATTCATGAGAAACTCAGCCAACAAAACCCACAAACTGTTGACTATGTTCTTCACGTAAGATTCCAGCTTTCTTTCTCCAGCAAATATACAAAAACGAAGAATGGAAACATGTAGAAAAATCGATTAACCAGTTCTTACCAAACGTTAAAGATGTTTCTCCGGTCACCTGTCCCGCAGGATGTCCACAAAAAACTAACGATCCAACTACACATCAGCTCAAACACACGTCACGCGAACTCACAGCCGGCTGAGTGACGATATAGTTCTCTTATAAAAAACTCTAGTAGACCTCCTCCAGACCTTGCTGCGAAAATTCTAATGAAAGTCCACGGAGTGAAATGTGAATCCTATGAAACGTGTGTTACACAAGGAGATCCACTTGTTTCGCAACTTGCAAGAAAAAGTACTTTTTTGCAACAATTGTACAGAATACACCAAGACTTGGACTGGAAAAATGGTGCAATGTTTGATACGGCGAATTTTCATGAGAACTTTTCTTCCACATTGCATCGCTATGTGTAATCATCATCATCATGTTGTGTTGTTTTTATGCATGGTTTTTTTGAATTTCTTTGCCCGCGAAACTGGCCCCACCGTAGCACCCTAGTGTTTACCGCAAGCGATCAACGGAATCACGTACTCGCCAACTTGCACTCAAATGCACTCGTGATGAATGAATGCACATTTTTGTTAGTGAAAAATATAAACAA
>JAHZMW010002539.1:0-17896 GCA_027743745.1 Alloscopus bannaensis
ATCACGCTTTTCTCCCTTCACAGACTCTCTGTATATTTTCTTACTCTAAGGTCACAACCCTCGTGTGTCAGGGGCACTACGGTGTGAGTCGTGATGCACACAACAAGCTTGCAATGCACGTTACAAAGGCTTGTAAGCAGTGATACAAATAAAACGTTCGTTTACATCTTTTTCCCCGATGATTTCCGTGAAGGAAGACAGGAAATTGGAGGAAATCATGAGCATGAGAACAAAACACTTTCTTCTCAGGCGTCAATAGTTCTTTTGTGTTTTCCTTTCAACCGTTTCGGTAGCACTGTTGCTTCGTCTCTCTTGTTTTATGCTATGTACATCTAGATTCGAGCATGATTGCAATGCCAACTCGATCGCGATGAAAGCCTTCTCAAGGCACCTCGCACATTTTTTCTACATGTATGATATAAACAAAGGAATAAATAACCATCAAAGTATATTATATTGGAACCTTGACAAGCTACATAGATACACGAGACAGAATTTTATTGTACACAATGTATAACGTAAAATATTAGGAATGGATTTTTTTGGGGTGAAAACTGCAGGAGCGTACACTCCATAAGCTACGTTAAGCTGAGATCCATTGTTCTCGAAATGCCTGCTCATTTCTGCGAGCATTCAGAATATCACAACTCCCGTATGGCAAGTGAACTTTACAAAAAGAAGCAGGCGTCGGAAGAGACATAATATTATGTACCTAACTCTTCTCTCTTGCTGTACAGATGCCATGAGCTTTGGCTTTGAAAATGTTTCATGGCACCATAGATCGCGTGTCTATTATTCTGATATTTAGTTCAAAGAAGACAAAAGGAAGACGACTTTTCTAGAAGTGAAACCCTATATGCTTGAGAAATCATATCAGATTTCATAGCATGTACAACGTGGATTTTCGGTTGTACATTTCTCCGGATTCTGCTCAGCACTCATAAATGCCTAGAAATAACAATATGAGGCAATTAACCCATATCACCGAAATTTTCAAAAATTGATGTTTCGCAACTTATTGATAGTACTCATCAACTTTGCCTATGTACGACCATCGAAACTGTGAATTTCACGTAGAACTTGCTTGTATTTCAAGTACGGTTCAGGAAGAATTTCGGCTTATTTTTGAGTGAATGTGCACTGTTATTATTGTCAAGAAAGACATCCATATAACACCAACCAAAAACTCTTCATTACGAGCTGCACCGAAGTATGAAAAAACAGTACGTAAAGTGCAAAGATCTTCGTAAGTAGACTTGCTGTATCATGTCACTGTGTTGTCTCTCCATTTTTCCGCACTTTGACTGCATAATATATATGCGGAACAACACTATTCAATCAATTATAAAGCCCACTCAGACCGATTTTATTAGCACCACTTTCAACACTCAACAACACGCAATATTGCATCCCAAGGATTAGCTAAGAATACTCGCGGACTGTAGACCCCATCATCGCTCTAATCATCATCAATTCACGAGTAGTCACTATTATTGCGCAACGTCGTTCCCGCACTCCTATTACCCTGGCCAAGAACGGTAATTAACCAAGATTGCGAGGAAAATGTGAGAGGCAGTAAAACAATATGTGAACACAATGTACTACAGGTTTGTCTCTAGTTCGGCAAAGATTTAAAAAGAAGACCAGTTTATTGCTAAATTGCAACATCGCACACCACTGACAATCTATCTTTTTTACGCTCGGGCGAGTGATTTCCAATGATGTGCACTACATGTGCACCCAATATCCTCTCAACTGCTCAATATTAAAATCGTACAATAGACGATTGCATTATCTCGCCATAATCATCCCTGGCTGTATACGATGACAACAAGTATGCGCTAATAATTTTGAGGATTCATTTGATGATGATGATGATGGCAAAGAAGATGAAGTGGTTCTAGTGCTTCTAGGATTTATCTTTTCGTGGCATTGTGGGATTGCATCAACTGTTTTAGGGAAGTGTGTTTTGCGCTATTTGGCTTGTTTGTATATTTCATTGTGTTTCATTTACTCCCTTTATAAACTACCGTTCATTTTGGTTCAATTGGAACGAGTATCACTTGGTAGAAGGCTCCTCAAAGCAGACCATATCATTATTACTATACACCAGTGAAGATTACGAGTTGAGTGAGAGAAAGGGCAAAGCGTTGAGTGTTGAAATGCCCCCATCCACACACTGCGCTGAACACACACACATACACATGAGTACGAAGCGTGTTTGTGGGGAAAGCAAGCGTCACTCAGTGTGGTGTGCTGAGGCTTTCTGGTGCTATCGCAAACAAGCAGATCCACAAGTGGAAAGAAAAATAGATTGCCTGCCTCGTCGTAACAACTCAACCCCGTAATTCACCAGTAGTAGATGTAATAAGAGGAATTACTTTTGGCTGCTTGTTGTTTCCACACTGACAAGCATACAACACACATCCACAATAACAGACTTATGCAGAGAGGAAACCGTCTTGGAGCACTTCATCTCCCTGTTTAATACGCCAGCATTGAAGGAAGACTGAGTCGTTTTGGTGTTGCTGTGTTTTCTCGCGTCACTCATAAAATCTAAAGTATTCGCTGAGAGAGCGAATACGGCTCCAGTGACCAAGAGCAATAAGAAATGAGAGTCGCACTGCAATGGAGTCGTAATATCGGATACGTTTTTAATGGTCGCTAAAAGCACATTATATGTTATAAACAAGGGTAGCGACAATGCCAGAAATGAAAGCTGGTCACCCCTGCTGCGCGTATCTTTACATATATAGTACAGCGTTCCCCGAAATGCACACTTTCTCCCTGGATTATTCCCGCATACCAGTTTATTATCACGAGTAAACCTTACATCTCTGTACGAACAATGGTATATGATCCATATTGAATGAAGTTCAACAAGTTTTGAACCAATAGCTAATAGACCAGTTCCGCATTGTACTGCTGCTTCATAGGTTTCAAAAACATCTAAACAGAGACTGAGCAAAAAGCCACTTCGTACTTTCAAGATTTTTAACAAGAGAATTTGTTTCTTCAATATCCTGTCAATTTTTTGTTGCAAATACGGGTGTTGCCGTTTATATGATCAACGACAAAAATATTTTTAAAAAACATAGAAATAAGACTGCGTTTTATTATAGCTGTGAAATGCAAAATAAGAAGAGTTTAGCATGAGTGGAAAAGTATTTTCGGGCGAATATTTATATTATTGGACAGAAGATTAAAACTTTGAAAACCCGCCGTATTTACACGCAACGCAGCCGGGATTAAGTACTGCATTAAGTAAACTTATTGACAACAATTTCGGTAGATAAACACATTTTCATTACACGCGTACTTTGTAATGTCAAACGCAATTCATTTATTTTCATTCAACCATGAAAATTACAACTTTGAATTGTTGGAGTGCACTTTCTTGTCTTTATGAAAACCGCTTTTGTCAAGAAAAAGTATACATCGGAGCGCCTGTTATCATACTGCATAATGCTGCGGTTAAAAATCAGAGATCGAGATGAAATCAACATTGGTACAAAAGGAAAACAATTACAAGAATGCCTTCTGCATTGTAAATTGCAAAACTATTCCCCCTTCTAGGAGTTCTATTGGTTCGTCTACATGGATGATGAACTCGCGAGTTTTTGGAGATGCCATAAAATGGGGAGAAACGCGGCCTACACACAGGAAGCTCACTTTATATGCAAAAGTTCATAAATAAATAGAACAAGTACTTACTGGCTGACCAGTTGAAGTTTCTGCGTGAAACTTTCTCCCTCAAAGTTTGTTTTTCACGTTTTCTTGGTTATGCAACAACAACAAAATTCCGGGTCAGTCTATCCCGAAGTGGTATGAACACGTTTATACGTTTGATCCGGGGTGGAAGACACGCGTGCACAACTCTGCTCCCATTCGCATTCAAACTTCAAGCGGCTTACGCTAAGTATCCTACACATTGTTTCTTCATGTCACATTCAATATTGTTTCCTGTCCATTGTCCCGAGTATTTTGGTCCTCCCTTTTACCCGCTTCACATTCTGCACATTAATGCTGTTTTGCACTTACAGGAACTGTGCCACAGTCGCGTTTTTTGAGATATAAGTTTCTCTCGTCCATCCGCTTCTCCAGCGGACAGCACCACCTTTTATTGTTCTTTCACAATTTTATATTGCACATTTACAGTTGCAATTTAGTCCGGCAAGCTTAGGTACGCTCGTCTTGTCCAAAAGAGTCCAACATGTCCACGATCGACTTGGGCGAAACTTTTACCTTAAACGATGGTCAAACATTATATGTGCCAAAAAAAGTACAAACAAATATATCTGCGTGCTTGCGTATACTCGTGTATTTGTTCTTCTTTCTCAGCTCTCTCTCTCTGTACCTCACTTTTTAGTCACTCTTGCTTTGCTCTTTCTCAGTTCAAACAAGGAGAAAGTGAGAGTAAAAAAATACGACAAGAAAAAAAAATCAACTGTTGTGTCTGCACAGTATTTTTAAGCGGCAGTCAGAGTCCAACAAGTGTAAACGTCAAACAAATGAATAACTGGAGAGAACGAATTTTCCCCTTCTTCATATATCTGCAGGGCAGAGAGTGCGAGGGAGAGTTGGTTTAGGAGTGAGCCAAAGTGGTGCAACAGGGACTACGTAAAAAGTTTGCCTTGGTCCACGATTCTGTTGTGAGAACTCACGCTGATCATACTAACTGTCTATCTTTTCCTTTTATTCTTTCCCCTATTACTTTTTCTCACCTTCTCTGCCTGTAATACTTTCCCCCACTCGTTTCGCACACACGGCTCCCAAATATATGAATGGTTTTACTGTGTGACACGCTCTACGGCTCTTCGACTATGTGCACACGGTCACACAAGAACAACTACTCTTGCATTTTACAATGTATCACATGAAATGAAATGCTTTTCTTTACTCCTTTCTCCGCTTTCTCTTCCCCTGATTTTGTTGCTTTCTTTTTGTCCCTGTGTGAGGCAACACCATAGCCGAGAAGGCTGAGTGCGAACTACGAAGAGTGATGGAATGAAAGCGAGGGAGAGACAGAGAGAAAAAATAGTGGAAGAAAGCGAGAAGGGAGAGGATGTGGATAGAGGAAGACAAACAAATACTATATGGATTTAGTGCTGGTCGAGGTATTTCTCCGGTACTAGCTCTGTGGGAAACTGAGATCTTTTCAAATGAATTCCAACGGAGAGTAAGCCATCAAGTTGAGCATGTCAACAGGTATGCTGTGGTGGCCCTCGCAATATGTGTAATGGTTAAATGTTGGCTTGTCTAGATGCCTTCCTTACCACACTCATACACATGTTCACGTAATATGTATTTATGAACAAACTGAGAAGAAGGAACTCGCACAATCAGTGTGGTGCAGAGAAGAAAGTGTTGTGCTCCCTGACATGAGACGAACAACGAGTTGATATGACTGACTGAAGGAAAGATTTGACTGGATTTGTGAGCACTCGTTCAGGATCCGTGCTTAGAGTATGAGCTTCTCCTTCACTCCTTTCGCGTGAATAGGAAAAACGTAGAAGACAAAGCGGTGCAATTATATGGGTTCAGACAAATAGGGAGTAATAATGTGCCGGAAATTATACTGGTTGACATGTGTATTAATCATGAATGAATGTTGATTTTAACAAGATACAAGCACAGACGTTTTTCCCCATTTCCTAATGCTAATGGTGACTTTAGTTTCAATTTCCTCACACTCACAAGAATCACACTTTGTATACACTTATTTCCGTTGCCCCCATGCTTTCATTTTTTCCCTTCTCAACTCAATCCCATTCAACGAGCTATTTCCAGCAGGTTTGTCAATCATCACGGGATTTGAAATAAAAACACTCCCTATTTTTAGCCGCTTCGAATGTAGGCTACACAATCAACTGGCTTTGTCAGGTTTTTTTTGAACATGTGGATCCGGGCTGGGAGTTGTTGGTGAGTGGAAAAATTGTGAGCTTTACGTGAACTACCTTTCTATGTTTGGAGACACAATAATACAGCAGTTGTTGTTCCCGCTACCTCCGTATTGTTTAATACTCGTGGTTACGTTTGCATGTACTGTACAGTGTTCTCAAAGATATAAATTTTGTTAAGAAAAATATGACAATTCGAAGACGTACTCTCGCCTGCACAGGCTCATTTCTCTGCATTCCTAAATAGCAAGAAAGAAAACAAGGAATCAGAGCAATCTAAATTGTTTCCCCATCTGCAATCATGCAATCCCTGCAGGTTGACGAATGAACGCGTTCTACAAGACGAAAGCTGCATTTATTACATTCCCTTCCACTTTTCCATCCTGTCATCACAGCGAAAAATAGCTCGATATACACAGAGATACCTGCCCAAAAATGTTTACGCTCATCGTCTGCACCGGCACAGGGGCAATGGGAGGATCTCGAACAAATTTTCTTTGCTTTCCTTTCTGTCAAGCAAGCATTTCCAGAAAAATCTAGCGAATTGCCCACTGTGCAGGCTACAGACTTAACCAAAGCAAATTAGATTGCAAAAATTCTGTGGTTGCTTCTTTACTCCTCGTGTATTACACGCTGTGAAAGCATGGGAAAACATTCCATTTTTTATAATTCTTTACTTTCTCTGCTCACTTTGTAGTTGAGCATGTAGTCGGAGATAGGCATTTGCTCAAGTCTTCCAGCCGAGGTTTCTCAATAGTTGCTCTCTCTCTCTCTCTCTCACATACTTTTGTGTAGGGAGATGCAACAGATAACAAGAGTAACACCCATGGACTTAACTTTGACTTGGCTTTTTCCACCCACAAACTGTACGTTACGTTCACGAACACTTATTATATACCCCTTTGTAATGGAGAGTGCATTTCATCCTCTCACTCATCTCGTCAGATGGCCAGCAGTCAAAGATTTTCTTGTATATAATATTTAAAAGCACTCCTTTCCATCTCCTCCTCTGTCTTCCTTCCCTATTTTCAAACGACGGAATTACATACCTTCAGTCAGAAGTACGAAGAACTGTAGAGTGAACACAAACCTACAATGAATTTCGCCTCGTATTTTACTGTTTGAGTTTGTGCAATTTTTCTAAGATATCATATTTATTTGAATAGAAACTGGAAAAATGGTGCACCATTTTGCGCACAAGAGATGCTGAAACATGGAGAGGAAAAGAAGGAGAGCAAAGAGAAAGCATGAAAGAAAGTTGGAAATGTTAATGTCAGTATATAATGTTGTTAGTCCTCACATAATTGAAAGTGAGTGGAGGATTTCTTTCAAAATTAAATATAGCTTCGTGTTCCTTGTACTACTACTATACACTTTCCTTTTCGCACAAGAGATCAGGCTTTGAGCTGACTGACGAGCTCACGTTTTCCCCTTCTTTATATATCTCTTCGAGACCGAGAGGATGGCAAGAAAAAGGGGTACAAAAGTAGGAATCTATTAGGTGACGAACTACTCCAAATATATATATAGGTATATATTTTTTACAACAAGTCACGCTGCTTTCCTTTACATAATACATACATAAAATAAACCATTTTTATAAACACAAAGAAAGTATATTTTGGAAAGTTCAAAAAAATACGCAAAAACCTAGTGATGAAAAGGCAAAGTCGGAACGCTCTCCACAAAGGGGGGAGTAGAGAAAGAGCCGTGGATAAACAGGAGAATGAAGGAGAAAGAAGAGAGGAAGGGCTGTTTTCCACGGTGTTGATAGTGAATTCCACTTAAGAAGTCCTCGTGGTAAGCATTTTCTCTATCATTCCTTTAAATACAATGATGCTTTTTGTATGGTGATACTGTTGCCCTCTTCCATTATCTCTTCCTCGCTGCTACGATGAGGAATGAATACCCATATAAAAGTAAGTACTTCGCCACCACATCGTCACCAAACCGAATGCTTATTTTTAACGGATGATGATGACGCTTTGTGCGACTTGTCGTTGTTGTGTGATGTGACTATTATATTATGACTGCTTTTTTTTCAGATGGTCGTCATCTTTGGCTTAGCTTTCACTTGAAATTTCTCTCGTCATAAATATTCCTTTTGTGAGCCTCCCTGCCTTCCAGTATATATGTATAATATGTCTGCATGTACAAAGGCGAGGTTTCCTTACTGCATTAACTTGAAAGAAAATAGAAAACTGGATTTTTGAGAAAGGAAAGTGAAGGAGATGTGAAAGAAAAGAAGGGAAAAGATTTTATTTCTGTTTTTTACTAACCAATTGAGATCCGAATAGAAGTGGTGATACTCTGATGAGGGAGAAGAAAGTGGTAAACAAACTATTTATATAGGTTTCGTGCACTTGTTAGGGTGTAGCAGGATGCAAAGATGTTTAAGTTGATATGTATCTTTAAGATAAAAGAGATAGCAGCATCAAGCAACGCCAGCAGGAGAAAGTGCAGAGAAAGAGGATGTGTAATGATAATGTCGATGATGGTTGAGAAGTTGGGTTACATGGCTTCTTGATTTTTGTTGGTGTCTGTTGCTACTCGCATGTGGCTGTTTGTGACTGAGTGAGTGGTTCGTTGGTTTGTTAAGTAATCAGAAAGCACTATTACTACCACTGTGCTTCAATTACTCCGTTTACGTCAACTGTCATTGCTTCTTGGGCACTGTTTTCCTCTTTTTGTGTACGTGTTGATGTGAGATGTCTCAAGACATTTATCTCTCGTCTCCGTTCTGAACAAGGAGAAGAAAAAACGAGGAAGACAACAATTTCCCCTTTTTTCTCCCCCTCCCTGTTCTGGCGGATGGCTGTTTTACTATGTGCATGAGCTTGTTTTGTATGTACGTATCTGATCATCACTCCGTGATGTGAAATGTGTGTCTCTTTTCGCTACTGTTTCCTCCAACGATTTTTCTTATAGACTTGCAAGGGTCGTTGGTTAGCTGGTTCGTTGCCCACGCGAATTTGTCTCAACTCACGACGGCGCTTTTTAGTACCACTGTTCAGTGACTGACTAAACTTATGTGTATTTATATATTCGTTTAAGTGAACTGCTGAGTGAAGAAAATAGAAAAAATGTGAGCAGGGTTTGTGCATGAGTGAAAGCAGGAGGCAGAAGTCTACCGAAGGTTGTGTGTCATTCGGCACAATTGATATGATGATATCACAAAACATTAGTCTAACGTTAAGAACACACCATTGACCAAAAACAATACACTTTACTGGGCAACACATTACTACATATAATGGACTACCCTCTCGAAAGAAATCGTCTCCACCAACTCTCGTATTACCATATACATTAGACACACATGACATCAACAAGTGTGATGCGAACGTAGATACGTATTTTATAGGGTACACGCGTGCATGAATTTCGGTCGTGCAGTCGGGTAAAAGCAACCGGTGACAAAAAGGCAACAGCGGAGGCAAAAATGCAATCCGACATGGCTAAATATACCCCGACACACAGTTGCGTTACTATATAATGTGTAACTGTTATAGTACCCAGATGCGTTCAAAACAAGCATGAAAACAAGAAAAGAACGGCGAATGTGATGATGATGATGATAATGGTGATAGTGTGACACTTGTCAACTGTTGCTACATCGTATGCTGAGCTCCACTTGTTTGAAGCGAAAGTCAACATTTCCAATCTACATGATAATGTGCATATTACACCGGAAAACATGCATGAAAATCATTGCGCTCATGTTTCTCCGTTAGAGAAATGCATTTTAGCTATAACTACTAACTCGTGCCTTCAAGCTTTGCCTTTGACTAGGCTACATTAACTACTGTGCAAGAGCTTGAATGTATAATATTATCTCATTAAGAATCTAATGTGTGTCGTAGGATCTCTTTACGCTAAAGCGTCTGCTGATTTTTTCTTCTTTTACAGCTTGTTACTTTCACATTGCGTGTACACACGACAAGTAGTAAGTGGGAAAATAAATCGGAGTTGCTGTCTCCGCTGTATGCTTTTTGGTGTGTGACGATGAAAAGGAATGGATGGAAATTATCAGTGGAAGATAAAAAGATTGAATATATTGCCCCGTACCGTCTATTACTCAACGTATAGGCTTCTATACTCTCCATTTAGCGTCTCCATTTTCTCTCCCTCTTTTCACCGACAAGTAGTAATAATACATCCACATCACTCAATGCTCTCCCACCTCCGTTCTTTTCATCACGGAAAGAAAGAAACCATTACGTGGCTTGATGCTGACTAGCTAATGAATGAGTGATGGCTAGTTTGAGCCTCCGTGCAACAAGACAGGCACCACGATGAGAAAGAGCAAAGGCGATAAAAAGAACAAAGAGTGATTTTTTTCCACAATTTCGCTGATTCGTTTTTCTCTGTATTTATGATGTAGATGCGGGGGTGGCAGGGGAGTTTCTTCAAACGAACTAAGTGACGACGTCAATACCAACAACGAGACCAATAATAAAGTTGGCAGACCGACTTGTGAGTTGTCTAGCGAAATTGTATACTGTAGTTGGTTCGGTGATTGAATATAGTTTCCTGGTCCTGGTGCGTAATAATGTTTCTTTTTTGTGTTGATTAGGTTGAACACAGACAAAAAGTGTTAATAGTAATAATAATGATAGCCCATGTTTTTCTGGAAATGTGATTACTAAATGAAAGTGTTCAAACTAAATGGTAAATGAATGGTGCACAAAATTGAAACAATGCCGAGAGTAATCACACTTCAAGAAGGCCACACACAACTCGAACAAAATTTGTGACTCTATTTTTTTGCTTTCTCTGGCACTCTAGGCAGTCGGGCAGCCAACGTATCTCTCAACAAGTCTGATGAACTTGAGGAAACTAGCACAGTCCTGACTTTTCTGTTGATTCTCGAGCAGGAGAATAGGGAATGAAACAAAAAAGTGGAAGAACCGAGTTTTGCATGGTGATCTCGCGTCGTTTGCGTTTTGTTAGGAAAACGGTGTAGGAGCACATTATTACTGGAAGATCAAGTTGAACTGGAGTCACTGGAAGGAAAAAGACGACCACATCGCATGTAATGCTCTGTACTCGTGTCTCATCTCGTGTATATGGCATTATAACATCCTCCTAGGCAAAGTAACAGAAGTAAAAGACATGGCAATTCAGGGAGAGCGTTTTAGAGAAGAAGAGAGAAAGCAAGGGCAAGAGGAAAAGTTACTGTTGTATATGTATGTAATATATGCAGACACAAGAGAATGAAACTCGAGTAAGTCCACAGACTCAGTCAGTACTCCCTGTAATACACTACTTGTGCTTGCTGCATATGCCTCTGGTTGATTGAAAGCTGGAGAAGCAACAAGAAGCAAGCGGGGAGCAGCATGTACTAAAGCGAAGCAACATGCAAGAATTATTCTATGTACTACATGAAAGACTGATGTCGAAAAAAACAAGCCGACTGATTCTCTGAGCATTTATGATGCTGGTCTGGTGGCAATACATATGCTCACGCTATTAAGGCTTATTTATATGTGAACAAGTTTACCCGGTTTTCATGCGGTTTCCTCCGCTTCTCCTCCACTACCGCTCATCAGCTACAATACAAGAGAGTGGTGGAAGCGGTGGTGGTGGTGGCTAAGCGTGGTTCAGGCTGCATTAATAGTTAGAGGAATGTGGAGGATGATGAGCAGTTTACATTCTGACGATGCCCATATACATATTTCCTCATCTTTTTGTGGCTCTCCGTATTATATTTCTCCAGGTACATACTACTACTACACCCAGAGGATGTTATAGTTTAGGCTAGTGAAAGGAAGCACAGTTCCACAGAACGACAACCACAGGGAATTGCAGGAGAACAATGTGAGAAAAAGTGATGGAAGGCAATACAAGTTGTCGTCTCGGTTGAGAACATGTATGCACAATGGGGAAAAGGACAGTTTGGATTTCACCGTTGTCATTGTCATTACTACTACACAACGTAGCTGTTGCAGAGTTCTTGATTGGGTATGGATCTAATCTCATAAAAGCTTGCATTTACTTCATTTCTTTTTGTCAGAGAATCCAGAGAAAAGTTGTCGGCGCGACTGTCCCTGTACTTGTTCAGAAAATGGAGGACGGACTTTGTGAAAGTCATTGGCAAGAGCGCGAGCGACTACTATGCCTTTTTACGGTGTTTCTCTATTGTTGCCCTAGTTCGAGGCAATGCATTGAGAACTTAATATGCACAGACTATCAACTCATCCATTCTCAGTGAATAAATGAAAGCTTCTCTCTCTCTCCCTCTCTCTCCTACTTTCTTTCCCGGAGAGAGAAACGCAGTGAGATGGAAGATGAGAACACACACGTATGCATGCAATTTCCTTGTTTATACCCCCTTTCAGATGCACTCATCCCCGATAGCCAGTTAAGAGTCATGCATATGCATACTCATGCGAGTGTAAGCTATTTACACACTTTCACACATTGTAACGATTTCCCCAGTTTTTTCATGATGATGCAACGCAAAACATGACGGGCTCACAAGACTGAGAGTGAGCTTTGTTTTCTTTCATACCACCCTAGAAGTGCCTTCAACTATTTATGTTGCGAGGAAAAGTGTATTTTTCCTGAAACCTTGATATACTTTCCTATTTTGCTTTTACCCCAAGGTGGGTCGAATAGAAAAATAAACAACGTGAGTATACGGCCTAAAAGAAACTAGATGTAGAATGATGTCCAACTTTGTATTTCAGTCATGAACATTATGCGAACGGACATGTAAATACTTCTCAAAAAATTTGTTTATGATCATCGCTCTGTTTATCGACACACCCCCACCACCACCACCACCACCACGAAACTACCGCAACCGCCGTGATTCAAGTTGAGGCACACAATTCTCTAGCACTCACTCGTTTAACATATTGAGGCCGACTTGAACAAGCTATGTGTTCCTCCAAAGTTTACTTTATTCACGCTCTCCATTTTCCTCAAAATTAAGCATGTTATAAGGTCGTAACAGCGATATCAGACAAGCCTTGTAGGCTGCATAAATTGATGTCATTTTCTCTTGGTCTCAAAGTGTGCGTTCCACAAGTATCCACTACATTTAAACCACGACACAACCAGTGCTTCTACGGAGACATGTGCAATCCCAGAGTGTGGTTCCGCATGAAATTTTACAAGTATTAAACCACACTGTACCTTCCACACACTTAAGCAGAGCACTAATCATTTTGCAAAGCAATATGGACTGGCATTGCCTTTCTCTCTTTCACAAGCAATGCCATTCCTTTGTAAATGCGTACGCTTCCCAAAGTGTACATGGTCAAGTACCCTGCTGACTATTAGTAAGGAATTCGTACTAGGAAGCACTATGATTATCGAAGGTGAAAATGGAATGTGCAAAAGTGTAATCCACACCCAAACACTGGTTTGTAGATTATACAGATTTTTTTTTCATTTGCTGATGTATTCGCCAATGTATTAGTAGCTGTAGGTAATCTTAGAGCAGAATTTCCAATACCTGCTTGTCTTAATTCCTGTCCGCATTTACAATGATTTCTGTGGAATTTTTAAAAAATTGATTTTGTCAGTCGCTGCCTAAGACAAATGGCTAGTCAATGTATAGAGCAAAATTTCCAATACCTGCTTGTCTTAATTCCTGTCCGCATTTACAATGATTTCTGTGGAATTTTTAAAAAATTGATTTTGTCAGTCGCTGCCTAAGACAAATGGCCAGTCGATGCTTATTAGCGGGTGCAAATTTCTCATAGAGTTTTGTATGAAATGACTCCAGAATACGGTCACATAGGTTTCGTTTTTCTGTTACATTTTCAATGCAAGTTCAGGCATGTCGGTAAGGATTGTCTCAGAAGCAAATCTAACTTTGTTCTTTTATACTTTTGGTACTATGCTTTCGAACCATGTTTCATCCGCTCTTCCATTTCTTCCATGAAACGTCTATACTTGTTTAATCACATTGACAAACACACTATCAGTAACTGCTGTTATATTATATGAGCTTTTCTCTCTGCTTTTGGTGGCGATGAAATTGAAACTACTAGCATACCACTCTCGTGGCTCAAAACACAATACTTTTATGTGGTACATGGGATGTGAATTTTTTAGATGATGATGATGATGATGGGATGTGAGTTAAGTAAGTGAAAGAGAGACAGCCGTGTGGTGTTGCGCGTGCATTCATATTCATATCATTAGTGCTCCCATTACAATTCTAAGGAAGAGGAAAGCACTGAGCAGCGTCATAAGAGAAAATTGGTAATGGGTTGAGTGGATTAGGACGACCATGATGTCGATGAGCGGCATCTGCTTTCACCACTCTAAATACACACGCTCCCTTTGGTAGAATAATGGTATACTGAACCCTAGTACGGCTAGTAAAGAGATTTACGCTGCGTATACTGAAAAAGATCCTGTGAGAGCTTCAGCAAGAAAAAATTCGACGATACATAAGATGGATATAAGCAGGATAACTTCATCATTCACAAAGATACACATTTACACATTTCAACCCATGAAAGCACGTATAGAAAAGGAAATTCGGGTATAATCTTACTCGTTTCAGAGCATGTGACTTAAATTATGCATAAGTTGACACACATATTTTTTTCTTTGAACACTCGATGGTGTTGATGATGGAAGTTGACGGAAGATGCTTGGGGAGGGGGAGCTGGTGCTTTTTTTCTGGCGTTGGTCTGCAATAACATCTACTCATCCATAATTGTGTATTTCAGCCATGTATTCCCGTAAGAAGCCATATGTGGCCTTTAAGCATCCTCTTCTTTTCGAATACTTCATCGCTTAATCTTTTCTACTCATTCGCTGAGTGAGAGGATTCTTGGCTCCGATAGAATTTTGATGAATACAGGGGACAATAATAAGGAAACTGATGGTTCATAAAGAAAGTGCTTGGAGAAAGAAAAGATCTCTGATCTCTCTTTGTGTGCTTAGTCAGTCGTGAAATTTCATGTTTTTCATGACAATAACGCTTGTGCGCAATCTTGTCTGTTTAGGGAGTTATTTTTATGCTAACATTATTCAGTGCCGAGTGCCGGGACGAGTTTCCTGTGTTAAGCTATTTATGGGATGCATGCTGACGCTTGCGAAGTTGACGTAACGAAAGACAGCTTTGAAAACAGGAGGGTGTAATTCGGTTTTTTTGTTCTTGCCGTTTCTGTCTAATTCAAGAGTATTTCATAGTTATCATGTTTAGACCGATCTATCGTAGGTCAGTAAGTCAGAAAGGGTTAGAGGTTTGTCAAAGACTTATTTAATGCTGTGCATTTATAATTATAGCGCGTACAACTTTTATCTTTTTATCATCTCACGTCAATTAGAAAATACTACACTTTAGGGTGCCCCTTAATATTTCACAGACACAAGATAGTGTTGTATTATTTCTGTTGTCTAAAAGCCTTCTAATAAAACATTCAGAGAGCAGTTTTTGTCGTTGCCAGTTAAAAAGTCGTACGCAACGTACTACTACGCTGTTAACTTTCGACAGACACCGCTAATACATATTGCTATCATCCTAAAGTCCTGTAAATATACTCACGTACAGGGAATTTCTATTCTATTTCTATTATGAACAGGTAGCCTTGTTTTTCAGTAGAAAGCGCCGTGAAAGCATGCTTGTAGTACGAGTAACCGTAATTCAGTTATTTGCGTGTGATATTTGTGTTTGTTTCCGAAATTGTACCTCGCCAAAAGGAAGTAGCTGTAATTGGAAGGTAGTTTCATAGTTTTACTTTACTCGTTTCACACAAGAAACTCATCTCTGAGCTGACACCCACTCTTTTCAGCAGGATTTTGGTGGGTTTGGTGGACGCTAATATATGCATGAATAGTACGTAATTCAGTTGAATGACATGATTGACACTCCGCCGTTGAAAATTAAATGCTGACAGTGCCTTCGCTACCAGTATTGTCTATCTGACAGTTGACAGACATGATTAAATGATGTAAACAATTAAGGGCAAAAAGATGATGGGATGGATTGGCTTTCCTTCCAGGAAATGAGATGCTTGCCATACAGACTGAGACACAGGAGAGCTCCAGAGAACACTAAGCTAGGTCGCAAAACAGTCTCTCGGAACTACGAACGAGCATACATGTTACATTTGCATAATAAGCAGCAGAGCCACATAGCATCCAGAATGACACAGGACATTAAGCGGGAGGACCAAGATTCTCACTAAAATTTACATTCAAAGATGAGGAGAAAGCTGTCTTTCACCGAAAAAATCTCTGAGGAATTGAGGGATTATTTAAGATGTAATACCCGTATTTTTGCTTACAACACGAGAGCGCTCCTTCTCTTCAAAAGAATTCTTTTTCCTATGTAATTGCTTGTCACAGAAATAGCATAAAAACTGCGATCGAAATTAGGCGGAACTTCAATATAAACAGCTTTGTTCTCAAGTACGATTCTGGTCCACGCCCATTTCCCTGGCCTCAAATGAAACTTTTCCGTACAATATATTGCAAGATGTTTATTTTATAGTTTATACCATGGCATGACAAGGGCTCACATCTCATATGTGCGAAACAAATGCAACACGTCGCTATATCAGGTTGGAATTTGAGTTGAGTGGTGAAGGTGAAGTAAAAAAAGTTAATCCAAAAATTCTGAAGCAATATCCGCTCTCAGTCTTTTCAGTTAAACACAAATTATTAGAGGAAACCGACAGTAGGTCTTGCCTGACCTTTATTTTTCTAAACAGAAATTTGTTACCCAGAAAGGACAATTTTGTCACAACTCTTTGAATTTTCTCTTTTTCACAAGGAGAGGAGGATGCGATAGAACTCAAAAAATGATGCAAATAGTACACATGGAATGTGGTACGTAAAAATAGCATACATAATGGCATCAGAGTCCCTGGTGAGTTTTCTCCAAAAACATTTATAGAGATAGCTGTGCATAAGTGGATAGGGTTGCCACTTGCTCTGCATAGTTATATGTATTTACAATCTGTTACTTTCGGTGGTGATACAATGCCAAGTATATATTACATTTTTTCTTGTGTGTGCATAGCAAGACAGTCGCTTTTTCTTTCTTATTTGCCGTAAAACTGTTTCCATCTTGGATTAGTTCATTTCCTGCGGTTCACGATGGGAAAAGAGAGCAGCAACAGGAGCCAAGAGGGAAAGCAACTAGTCCTTTTGGCGTTCTATGTAGGTACGTGTGCGTGCGTAAACGTATAGTGCCCCTGTAAGAGAGCAACAACGCGAGAACCTATATAAACTCTAAACATCCGTACATATTTATCTCCCGTCACAGTGATCATAACTAGAGCATGTAGTATTCAAAATTACATGTTCCATACATTCACAAACCCTTCTTCTTATTCTTCGATGATACTGAATACATACATATATTGCAGACACACATTAGCAAATATCTACGTAGAGAAATATATAGTTTCGCGAAAAAAAAACTCTTTTTGCATATCTACACCACATGCACGTACTGTCATGTGGGCGAGCATGACAAGAAATGTAGGAAGAAGCTAAGCACACAAATAGTGTAAGAGTGAAAGGATGTAAACACTATACTTTATATATACGGACGTGTATATGGCAGCACACGGCGAGCGGAGAAAGTCATGCTCTCCTTGAAAGACGATCAAGATGAAATAGAAAGGAAATCTCCCAGGGAATTGGACTTACAGGGGAAACGAAAGGGGGGAACATAAAAAACTGACACTGTTCACCATCAGGGATCTTATCAAACTTGAGCCAAGCTGGTATTTGGAAAACTTGGATTTTTATGAAAATGTTGCTGCTGCTGCACCAGTGAAACGCACTTTATACAACTAGTCACATTTGTGTGCCTGTTGAGTCGGAAATAGGTAGGGGGCTATGTATCTCGTCCATTCCTAGTTTATACAGAGACATGTCTCCAGTATAAGATGGAATTGTTGGCAATCAAGCTTCATCTGAATGAAAAAATATACAGAGTATCTTAAAAGCGTATCTTCGTAGCAGACATAAAATATGCTACTTGGACTTTGCATCCTTTGTTCAACTTGCGC
>JAHZMW010002540.1:0-16862 GCA_027743745.1 Alloscopus bannaensis
CCCCCCCCCCCCCCCCCCCCCGAGCTTTTGATTGACTTTGCAATAGAATAGATTAATATAGAATACTGTGGCCCATCCAATACAGGTGTACTTTCCATGGCCAATTCTGGACCCAACACCAATAAATCACAGTTGTGAGTTGTATTATTGTATTCACTACAAATTACAATTACAAATGTTGAGAATAATCAACCCAACTTCCAGGTGTTGAAAATGACTTTTTAAAATTATTATACAGTTTTATAACATTCCGATCGTGCAAACATTTGGATGGGAAGCATACTGTTTTCGGAAGAGTTGTTGGTGGTTTGGACACTTTGTCAGAAATGGAGAAAGTAGAAGTTGACAATAAGGATCGTCCAATTGAAGATATTGTTTTCGTAAGCGCACAGGTATTTACCGACCCTTACGAAGAACTCGATGAAATTTTAGCTGCAGAAAAAAGTAAAGAAGCCGAGAAGCTAGCAGCGACCAAAGTTCCTACAGCGAAGGTAGCGCCTTTAAAGGTTTACCGAGAAGGAGTTGGAAAATACATTGATTTAAAGCACGTGAAGAAGAAGTAAGTATGAAATTAGAATGCGTGAATTAGAAGTATATACATACATAATCGTCATCAGGTTACTCGTTAGGTTTATATTTTAAACATCTAAAACACGTTTTATAAACGTTACAGACTTTCAGAAGAATCGGACACAACCACCTTCAAAAAGGCCAAGACGAAATCATCAGGATACAGAGTTCAAAAATTTCTCCAACTGGTGATACCACGGAAGCTGAAGTTGCATTATCTCAACAGGCACCGTCTTGAGGAGGCAGATAGTCACGTAGAAAGTTACTAGATGTTACATGCCCTATTTATGTCATCATCAAAACATAGGACTAGCCAGCAGGAAGAATACAAGGTCAGAGTTATGTTACAACTTTACATCTAGCCACAACAAAGATGCACTTCGTAGTATTACTACATCACGTGAATGAGATTGTTGTTTTTCTAAATTATGTAATAATCCGATCGTATTTTATTTCTTGTCTTCTCATTACACACACGCATGTAATACTTTGTTTTATTATCAGCAACTGGAATTATTTTCAATTATATCTGGTATATCTCTGAGAAACGCTTTACTATTTACATACATATATTATGATGCTTCTGGTCGCATTCGCGTATAACAATTCTCTGAAGAATGCATCCTTCGCCGGGACAATTATTACTGTATGATTATGATGATTATATATATAATATATTAAGATTCTTTGAGGGTACAGTATAGTTGTTCGAGCAATTAAACCAGTTTTGTAACAGTAACAGTTGTAATGACACCAATAAATATTAGGTAATGATTGATTACTGACAGTTTCGTACAACAGTATCATTATATTTTTACTCCTTAACACCTCTACATCGAACCTCTTAAAATACGTATTAAATACGGTAGGAATTAGTCGCACAACGTAATATTTAAAATAGGGACAACAACACTGCGTTGTGACAGCGTGACACGGTTCATATTCCCAATACCCAACATACATTATAGTACAGTTATATATATTTATGTATTTATAATAAATACGTCTCATCCTACGATTCCATACTTGTTACATTCCTACAGTGTTACTGTATGTACACGTAGTAGTAGTATTCCAGAAGCTTCAAAACCAAATGTTTAAATACGCAATCCGATGAACACTTCTTGAAGCCCATTTTAGTAGTAGTCATTTTCTATTCTGGATACAATCAAAACCTCGAAATATTAGGGATAATTTAATTACACATGATTTTGTTCAGAGAATAAAAAGATGTTCATTCCTGTATAATTTCCGTATCTATACACGAGTCCTCTTTGAGGAACCTTTCCAGATGCAGTAAAAACTATCCGCGCTTATTCACACATACTAAACTGCCCAACCAAATCAAAGCTATACCCACATCACAAGTCACAACGAGAACTTTTTGTAAAAACACGCAACACCTCAATATTATACGACTGCATAAAAAGGTCAAGAGGCTGTACATATTTTATACGTACATAGGTAGATACATTTAATATGATCAGTTAAACAGAATTATTTAAGGTGAGGCTGGTTCATTCTACTTAATTCATTCACTTAGTAGTGTCCTGTACAACAATTTTCTATCAGTTAGTTCCAATCACAATTACGTTCGACAATCTTCTACAAGTGATAAACCGATATGTCAAACTATTCAATTCAGAAACACCGGCGCCGATAGTTTATACGCGTTTAGAAATGTCTGATTCGTAATATTATGACACTGCCTAGGCATGGTCGTGTAACAACAGAATATATATATATTTATAAGTTTCAATAACAATCCACGTACGCAGCACCTAGTATAATATTACTTGCTAGTCATGCATTCAGCTTTAAACCGGTACTATTGCAGCGTATAATTGCAGCGTATGTAACATACCTCTACCGCATCACACTACAGTATTGAAGCCCTCAGATGAACGATTAATTGTATGTGATTCAATCTCGACATCCACAGAAGCGACGTATGCACTGCACACTGGAGTCATGTATTTCCTCACCCTCAATGAAATAGCACAACAAAATAAAATATCGTGCTGCTGCTACGACTATTTCTAGTACCTACCTACATTATACTCAAGTTAAAATCCACGTGTGAATCACACAAAATTTAAAAATAAAAATCTACCTTTGTTTCAGTAAACCTTTGTTGTGTCGAAATGACTCGATGATAAAAATTATCCGCAGTTAATTATTCACGGTTTCTATCAAATTTGCAATGAACTGCAAATAACAAACATAACTATTAAAACTCAGCAAGCATTTTGTACTACATTCTACAAATAAAAAACTAGCAATGCTCATCATACAACAGTATTACCACGGTCCACGGAATTACAGATTAGTACATTGCTGTTTACGGAAGTGGTACAATAGTACTGACAAATAAAAATAAATACCAATCGGAATACAATAAAAAAGTTTCCATAAAGTTTGTTAAAACTAATGTCTGGCAGTTTAAAACAATAATAATATAAAAGCAAGCGATTCCACAGGCCACAGTGCCAATGAATATAATAATAATATATATATCTACCTATCTTAACCCAGCATGCTATACAAACAGAATCTGTTGGAATTTCAGGCGGATCACGCCCCGCTGGAATGAAACTTGTTGCAGCTACTAATGTTTTACAATGCAGTCATTGTTAGTACTTCACAATATTAATTTGAAGACAGTTTAAATCTTCTCCTTCGTAGGAACCCATATAGATGGTCCAGCTTGATCGCCTATCACTCGCTTCACTCTTTCGTATATTTCTTCAGGGGTCTCTCCTTGCACGATTGCTAAAAATGAAAACATGAAAATTGCACTACCATCGTTGTACAAATTCTTGTATTTACATATAAACAATTGTTTGATTGGCTTACAGGTAAAATATTCCGCAAACTCCTGTTCCGTCTTTTGAGCTCGCTCAAACGTCTTCCTAGCTTGCTCCTCGGTAATTCTTTTATTCATATCCCTACAAAAAAGAGTCCATAAATTAAAATGCCTCTTTGCGTTCTATCTTCACTAATTTCGTGAAAACGTATTCAGAAAAGCTTACATGATTGACTCTACCGACTTTGGCCGGATGAAGACGGCAATTGGGTAGAGCTGAGCTGCGTGTAATCTTTTGATGGCATTTCCACTTACATCCAATATACAGTGCTTTCCCTGAACACACCATACCACAAAAGTTTAAGCTGACGCAGGTAGCGCCTAAGTTTTGTGAAACTCTTTGATATTTTGTTTACTCTACCTTATCCGCAACTTCTTTCACAGCTGCCAAAGAGGTTCCGTACAAGTTGTCATTATATTGCCCAGCTTCAATGAAAAGGTGATTCTGGATATCTCTCTCCATTTGCTCCCTGGAACCGACAAAGTGGTAGTCGCGAGCATCCACTTCGTACTCTCGACGTGGTCGAGTGGTATCTTTAAAGTAAATTTTAAATATTTTACCCAACGTTCAACTTGAAAGTTCCAAGCAAATAAAATAGTCCATTTCTGACTGAGATATCTACGGAATATGAATTTCATCTTACGTGGAACACAACTTCCAAACTTCTCAGGAAATTCCGAAATAAGGTCATCATTAATTCGATCCTTCATGGATCCAAGAATAATGACTGGTCTCGCATAGTTTATTGAAATTTGCTGCACGCCTTCATAGGACAAGACTACATCTTCTCCAGCTGCAAATATCAACGATTCATGTATGTGTACACACTACACGAGCAATTAATCAAAAATCTGNAGACTACATCTTCTCCAGCTGCAAATATCAACGATTCATGTATGTGTACACACTACACGAGCAATTAATCAAAAATCTGAAATATCTAAATACTACACAAAGCATTAGGTAAACTATTGTACCAGCAGTAAAGTCACATAGGTACATACATACTCTAGGTGAAAGTTTGGTATTCGATACATACCATATTGATAAATACAAAAAGATAGACAAAGAACACAAACACTAAGGATGTAAGGATATCAAGAGTGTGACTATAGCCATGCGTCTCCTACTGAGACTCTACGCAGAAGAATTTATTATATGTACAGTTGGTCTACACATAAATAAATAGTTTCTAGTTATACAAAAAAATCGAAGACACATGCATTTAAAGTATGTGGTAGTAAGTTTAGAAACTGAAAGAAAACTTTCTAAAGAAGGTGGGAAGTGATACTTGATATATACCTTCAAATCTATCATCTTGCATGTACACCATGTACGCTTTAGTTTGCATTTAAAAGAAGAAACAAAATGAGCATTATTGCAGTAATAGTATAAGGCCACGACCTTCATGTTATGTAGTTTACATTGATTCTCATAAACTGAGTAAGCACATGAGCTGGTAACACAGAGAAGAGAACATGAATGACATGAGAGGTAGTAGTAGAACTTTGGTTTTTGTTTGTATATAGTAGAATCGTGTATGTACGTCTGTACAGAGAACGGACAATACATCCAAATAAAATTCGAAGAGGGAAGAAATGTGAGAACAACAGAAATCTTGTCAACAGAAGGTACTGAATGATTAACAGAGAGTACGTAATAATTCTAGACAGAGAGAAGAAGAGATGAAAAGGGAAAACACCAAAATGAAAACAAATCATATATCTACAACTTACGAATGTTGGAAGATTCGCCATCGGTACCAGGAGTTCCTTCTGCAAATTGGTCAAATAAACTAACTAAAGATATTGTCTACAAGATGGCATAACAAAAGAAAAATATGGAAATGGACGAAGGAGAAAGTTTTGCATTTGGATGTATGTGTGCTGCTCGATCCAACAAAGTCCTATTCATCCATAAAATATTTGAATAGGTAGTTTCACAGAACTTACGCTCTCCTTCGGAAGCATCGTCAATATTATCCCGACTTTTCATGAATGGGAATTTCCGAGTAAAGGAGAAATTCTTTTTCTTCCTCTCCAACGTAGACATTTGCTAGATAACATTTTGAATACGCTACATTAAACACAGGTCCATTACAAAAACAAATTCTTCACCCTAATTCGAAAAGAGGTTAGAACAGGCTGGGCTATGGCTCACCTCCAAAGACTTGCTTTCCTGTGTCGGACTTTTTCCCTGAAACTTGACGCTTCGGTCTCTCGCCTTCTGTTTTCTTTCCCAGCGCTTCTTTGACGGAATGATTCCCATTCCTTCTTCTTGGCCTCCAGATAATACTCGCTTAGCCTAATATCACGGTAAAAAGGGTAACTCAATTCCCTCTGTTTCTTGATGGTCTACTGGCGAATGGAGTATATTTAAACAAAACACAGTGTTCTAGCAAGTGAAAATTGTGATTACTTTTTCTTTCTAAAGTGTCGCTCCAAAACACGAGTGAATATTTATGGCTTCCCAAAAACTTTTCGTGAGAACATTTTTTATACCTTGAGAGCATGTGCAGCTTCTTCGTGTGTCGCAGTTGTTAAATCAATGCCATTCACAGAGAGAATCTGATCGCCTCTCCTGAGTTGGCCACTTTGATCTGCTGGTCCACCGGCTAGTATGAACGAGATGAAAATTCCTTCGCTATCCTCGCCACCGACAATATTAAATCCTAGACCAGTTCCTCCCTTAACCAAAGTAACAGAACGTGGCTCACGGTTCATGTCTTCATCACTTAGCACTCGCGGCGTTGTCCCACTGAGTCCGCCTAAACTCCCACCGCGGTCCGCCGTGCTAGTTACAGACGTCCTACTCTGTGACCCAGTTGTCGAACCGCTACCAATTCGTTCGTCACTCGTGGCAGCCACCAAAGTTGTTGGCGTAGGTGTAGTTGGCTTTGGCGGTGGTGGTGTTATCATTCTCTTCAAGTCCGGTTGTTGAGTTATCTGTGGAGGCGGTGTTCGTGCTGCTTCAATTCCCAAAGGTTGTCCCACTTGCCCCATCATGGTGACAAGCGATGGATCAGGCTTTGATATCATTAAAATAACACGATTTTCTGCAGACTTTAGTGTGGCCACAGCTTCCTCATGGGTTACATTTTCTAAATTCTTTTCGCCCGTCTACAAGATTCAATATTTTCATTTAGTAGATTTTTAATTTAGTCAAAGAACAATCGATGTACGTATCAAAAACGCCAGAATATGTCAAACTAGTACTCACAGGTGTGTTTCGAACTGCGACGAGCTTGTCTCCCACAGCTAAGCGACCATCAGCATGAGCAGCACCTCCTTCTGAAATTTTTGTTACATATATTCCATTGTCACCGGGCAGGTGCTGATTACCACTTCCGCCAGCTATACTGAAGCCGAGTCCCTTTCCACCCTTTAGTAGCTCTATTTCCATCAGACGAGGTCCTCGGCTAGTGCCTTTCCTCTTCACGGCCTACGAGTAAATACCAAAAATATAATAAAATGGCTCCAAGTCCTTTATTAAAACCACATCAAATTCTGTTTAAGATATTCTCTAATTTGCATACCAATTTAACAGTGTTTCCAGCACGTTTGAGTGCGTCCACTGCAGCAGCGTGAGTGACATCAACTACGGAAATGTTGTTGACCCTCATGATCACATCCCCGATTCGGAGTCTTCCATCCATTGCCGCAGCTCCTCCTGTCATGATTAATTACGCATTGTCATAGTACATCCGGCGCACACATGCGAGTAGAATATGATGCCAAGAATCCAAGATGTGCGACTACACGTCCTTCTGACGGGTACTCATCTTAATTCATTTATCGCAAAATTGACAAATCTTTGATTCGAGTCAACATTAACGAGACGCTAAACAACACAAGACCTCTCTGGTCTTCTTGATATGTTGGATACGCTTTCTTTTGTTTACCATTCCGGTCGAAGTGAAAGTCAAACAAACACAATGACATAGGAAACCAATCTAACTATGTACTTTCTTCAATGGTGTACTACTACCGTCATATTATTATTATAAATATGATGTCAGAAAACCTATGTTCAGAGCAATACTATATTTAAGAGAAAGCATATCACACTGACCTGCTATGAGCTTCGTAATATAAATAGATGGATCATTGTCAACATGAGGGTTATCCAATCCTCCAGCAATGCTAAAGCCCAATCCGGAACCACCACGTTCCAATACTATCTCTTCGAACTCCCAATCTTCTTCCCCATTCCGTGTTCCCTGAAAAATGTTTTTACATCAATTTTAAATTACAGACATAAAACGGAAATTTGCTGGAAAATAATTGAAATTGTGATGACGAGTAAATACGTAATCTCATTCGAATTGTACAAAAGATCATCATGTACATAATATCCTCCTCAAACCTCAGTCATTTTTTTGTCTAAAAAATTGTTCTACTCCAAATTAGTAGCTTCAACAAACGCATAAACGTATGATTTAGCTTCGAAACCAGAGGTGTTATGAGTGAAAGTGTGAAGGAAATAGAAAGGAGCCACCATTTTCCTTTCACATCAACACGTCGTAAATACGTAATCGAGAGTAACAAAATGAAACGCAAATACTCATCAACCTATTCATCACAGGGAGGTTTATGAGACACTCTGGCTTCATTATTTCCGTCCATTTAATTGACTGGAAGGTGACACGGAAAGAGAAGAAATTTCTATTGAATAGGCAATAGAAAATTTTTTTTTACTCATTTTCACTGCAAACATTCATTTTGCCGACTGACGGTGAAAGTTATATACTATATGCGTATGTATTACATCGCTTACAACACTACAGCACGTTGGAGGGAGACTGATGCTGTGTGGTCTACGCTGCTTATGCAAATGAAAAACTCACACATTTGAAGCTGGTATGCATGACTGGCTATATACTTCGCTTAGCACATACGGGTTTAACATGCAACGTTGGAAAAGATCCTACACCCCAACCACCCACACACTAACAAACCATTTTCCCGTCCCAGGAGCAAAAATTTTTCACGTTTGTATCCCACCCAAGCTGGCAGCAAGAAAACAGAATATAATATAGTACAAAGAGAGAGAGAGAGAGAGAGAGAGAGAGAGAATAGAAAAAACACAAAATCTTGCTTTTCCAACTGGGAGAAAGTTGAACACTGGGAAATGCACACGTACAAAAATATTAGCAAAAGGTGTATTGGGGGTGATGATTCGAAATGGTACACACTCGACTATGCTTAATAATACTCTTGCATGCATGCGAGATCTCTTTGTGAGAAACTACTAGTAGGGAGGTGTACATTCAACATCAACGTACATGCTTTCCTTCTGGTGTTGAAAAGTCAACAGGTGAGAAGCCTCCACCTCCGCTAGAATCCGTCTCTCCAAACCGCCAATTATCCGAGTTTGATGAAATCTGTAAAACACAACGCAACATTCACAGACATTTTCACACTTCCGCACGTTCATGCACATATTTTTCTCTACAAAAGGCAAGTTGTTGTTGAGTAATAGAGCAATCACAGGATTCTCACTATTTCTCAGTCTCGTACAGTCACTTTTGTACGAAAGCAAAGGAGATCTCTGCATGCAAACATTGATTTTACAGAGAAAGCGGACTGGGGATATTCGAGAAACTATTAGTCATCCCGGAAAGACATTATTACTTCACCTTTCTCTCCGTCTCTGAGAATTTTCACAACTAATATACTTACTCTCCACAATATTATCAATGTGATCATGACATTTAATAAAAACACCGTTAAAAACTGTGATGTTTATACTAGGTGCAGAAGGAGGACAGGTATTACATTGTGTTAAATGTGTGTATGATTATAGTAGTATGAAGAGAGGTGTATTACACATCGGAACAGCATGATTGCTGGCTTTGCCTACGGTGTGGTGGTACTGATGATGAAAATGACAAAACCGAGTTAGTCAAACGTGGACAACAAGGCTGTTCAGCACTACGAAGAGTGGTAGTATGACATGTCAAATGAGTGGAAAGGTTTTTGTGTACTCCATCCATCCATCAAAAAAATAATTACCTCTGCTCCATCCGAACACGCTGCGGACAATGAAATAACATCAATAGTTTTGGCAAACCGCACACACTTCCGCTTTTGTCGTTTTCGACTAGCACAATAGTCACGACAGTGTTGTTGCAGTCTTGGAAGGCATACTGAGCACATTTTCCCATGCACAAATACATGTACGAAATGCAGTGACTACTATCCTCTGGATTCCTCACTCACATCCTCCTCTTCTATATCCTCCCCTCCCTTCTCAAGTATACGACATTTTTGACACACTATATAACAGCACTACTGCTGAGAGTAGTAGCACCACTACACGAGGGTCAGGTAAAAATGCGAAGACAAAAGTAGAAAATGGTTTGTACTTTAGATATTGACCATTATGAGCTAGAGACTACATTATACAGACTTTTGATTGCTCATCGTAAAGGCAGTGGTGGAATCAGTAGTAGCAGCAGCGTACGACTGGTAGTAGCAGCGTGCCCGATAGTCTCCATCTTGTATATAGCCTACCGAAACTTCTCACGAACAGCGTCGCAAATATGTTGTACGTAGTAATCATTAACCTGTATTCATTTTCCCCTTGATTTTGCACCACAACACTTCCACCAATTGATTAAGGCACTCAGAACTTGTCACCCCGATAACTTTTACCAAAAAGACTCTTCACTTGCTGACAATTAATTATGAAATCTTCAACAACGAAAGCAAGGTAAGCTCAGCTTTCACCATCAAAAGAAGGAATACTGTAGAACTCAAAACTAAACTCGAAATAAAATTGACGACAGGAGCAGAGGAGTTGAACAGTTCTCAGCCTGCAGCTGTCTGCTCGTCCTTTTCACCAATCACCATACACAATGAGAAGCACATCCTACTTCTCCAGTGTACTGTATCACGTAGAGGAGAGAAACGGACTCTCGCAGTGTCAGTCACTGCGGATTCTCATACCTGAACTAAACGAAATCAAAAAAGGAGTTAACCGGTTAACTACACTCAACTTCGTAGGCACGCATGTGATAAACATCTATTACTCGTTCCTCTAATATGACCAAGAGCACGAACTCGTTCATACGTACATCTACATACCCTTAGACTACAATACTATAAGCAACGAAGGAGCTGCAAACAACTATTTGACCGCCAAACTAATGTTAGTGACTATGAAGTCGGAGAAAAACGGTTCAGACATAGTATGGAAGAAAACAAGCACAACACAATGTCATTCACGTGTACATGCATATAGGGACACCGTCATCACATCAAAATCAACTTATATATACGGCATTTCGGCGGTTGTAGAGGGGCACATTTTTTCGCATGAAACTTTCCTTTCGAGTGTAGTTTGCACTGTAGAGAAAGCGGAGAAAGGTCTATCTTCACGTAGCGTGGAGCCGTGAACGTACATAATATATGCACGTTGCATTATTACTAACAACAATCCATTATAGTGGACTCGAGATGTGCCAGACCAAGGGGAAGCAATGCGGTCATATACACGGTGAGAAAAGCGCTGCACACGGCCTTTCGCGTGAAAACCATTCGTTCATATGTGGACGTATCACGTAGTAAGTAATGTTGTATGACAGGAAGAGTAACAGACAGTTCGCTATTTTGTTGCTTCTTGTGTAGCACTCTCTGCCCACACACACACACACAAAACCCATGGTTGGAAATGTGGATAGAGGATTTTCACCGTAAACGGACAGGGGAAAGGAGTATAAATGAAAAACCACAAACAGAGAAAGTAGAAAATGGTATAAACTACGAGCTTCTTTTGTGGGATGAACGTATAACAGTCATCAGGAGTATTTAACTAGTTCACCACTTTTCTCGACTATGTCCTCCTGTGATATCCTACCTTTTCTCTTTCTCTCCCCGTTACAACTTTCCCTCCTTCATTTGAGAAAACAAGCATCAGCTCTGTCTGTGTCTGGCATATTGTATTATTTCGTATTCAATAACAAAAAAAGAGAAAGCGAGAAGGTGGGAGAAAAGAACTCTCTAGGTTTTTCATGAACGTATGTACAAGAGAGGTAGAAAAACTGTCAGACATAACATGCTCGAAAAAAAACTACCAAAAAACTCTAACAACCAACAGGGAGCACAACACAAGAATGAAATCACAAAAGCACCAAAGTAGCCATCGACCACTATACCACCACTACCATAGAGCACACTGTCAGTGAAAGCAATGGAGCAGTGCAGTAAATAGTATGAGTAAGAAAAAGGCTGTAGGCTTTCCCTTTATTCATTATTGGTACCGTTTTCTACGGTATCGGCACAAGAATGGGAAACGTGAGTGTACATGCTCCTCGTTTGTGGATGTGAATAACACAAACGAATCACCCGGGAAGAGAGAGCATCGAAAACTTTTTATCTAATAGATATGTGTTATATATCGCCAACCAACAAAGTCACATCTTCACACACAAAACACAAAATGAAACTAACCAACCACCAGTCTACCACACTCTGCTATTACTTACTGCAAGACATGTTCAAGAGAGACGTTGTAATGGGAAGCGGGATTCACACATTCAGCAAGGAACGCAACAGAAAACGCCAAATGAAAAGAACCATAATATGCATTCATTCAAGCATCCAAGAAAATAATTCACGATGCTGTCTAAGTGTTTCGGATAGAGTCCAAAAACTCTTTGAAAAGATTCTACCACTTGTACTAGGAAACCTTTGACGGTCTGTTGCCTGCATACACGGTCAGCAGGTATATACATTTGTATATTATCCAAGCAAATTTATAGCCATACCGGGTATACCTAAGCCACACATTCTATTACTTTACAAAAAAAAATCTTCGCAAAATTGTAGTAACAATAGGAATCTACTATATGTGCACCGCACTACATTTGTGCAACACTAACGTGGCTTCGCTGACAACGGTCCAGTCTAATCGTAAAAAACATATCAAAACACTTAACACAATACACCATAAACATTATATAAATAACATCTCGAGCGCACTTATCAATGTGCCCGCATTTGTAAGTATGACCTTTTTTCACTACTATATAAAGGACTCACTGTGTGACTATATCAAAGTGGAAAAAAATCCCATTTCAGATGGGGACCCACCGGCAAGTAAAGTTCGCAAAGAGTTGAGCAGCTCAGCTTACACCGAGTCGAAAATTAGAACACATATAAACACATAACGTTTGTGAATACTGTTTGTAGAGTGGCGAGTCAAATGAGGTTGCCGAAGGACAAACAAATGAGACTATATATGTGCCTATATAGGTATTTGCTATAATGTAAACATGAACTGAAGTACAGAACAAAGCCAAATTCTTCGTTAGTTTCCACTGCCGGTGCTGCTGCTACAATATATGAACTCGTCGCCAGTCTCATCCGATCAATACTCAATTGATTCCCACATTTTGCATAATTAAATTATGGGGGAAACAGTCATGCTTCCTCAGCTCCCCACCGCCAAACCACTCACCAAAAATTACCGAGATGATTACTCTTCCACTCTCGCCACAAAATTCGGGTGAAAATGTGCGTCTATTTCGATATAGCTTGTGCATATGGTAGAGAAAGCTCGAAAGGAACACTTTGAAGAACAAGAGAGAAAATTACAAGCTCATGCTAAACACCAATATTAGAGATGGAAAAGTTGGCCTTGTATTATATTTTGACTCAACAATATCGGTCAAGCACTTTATCACCCAAAAACAACCACAGGCAACTCAGCATTTTAGAAAAGTAAGTTCAAATGATACTCACTCACCACACATTGAGCACGAAAGCGGCTAAAAAATAGGCTACCATAATATCGCCCACGAGGACGTGATGATGCGCAGTGTGCGGAATAAAGGAGGGCAAGCGAACGCAGTTGAATAGTACCCAAACATCAATATTAAAAAGAGACAGAGATAGAGAAGCATTGAAGCAATATGCATGTGACGAGCAAAATATAAAATGTATGTATGTAGGTATGTATATAAATTAGAACAAAATTCCCGAAGACGTTCCCCCTTCACCGATATTTGGCTTCTTCACACTCACTCCTCCTGCGTCATCTTGGAAGACTTCCATCTTCCTTTAGCGAGGAACGTATGAAGCATCACCATTCTGCATACATGAACTGATTATTGGTTATGCGAGCATACTTTAACAATATTTCATCATAACTCTATAAAAGACATGACAATCACGATCGCACCCACATGAGCGTGAAAGTACAGCCAGACGTACATTCATTTCATTCCTATTCATGTGAGTATCATCCTTGTTCGCATCTAATGTGTATATATGATGGTAGCATGACAAGCATAATATTCAAATTCAAGTATGCTTCAAACCCAAAACGCGGCATATTCTTTGCTCACCACCATCGCCGTCTTACAATCTTCGTAGTTTAACAAGCACTTTTGATATCTCCACAACCGATATTCCTGTATTTGCATCATTATGTATTATAATACAGGCCCAAATAATGCTTTACAAAAATGCTTGATCTCAACGGCTGCTGCGTTAGTCTGTTTATGTGCAGACGTTTGAATATTATATTAGCTTGAAGGGGCAACGATGCATAAAAGGGGCAGATCCACCACATTTTTATACTCCCCACTGGCATCTTCCTGCTACTAGATAACGATATTTATTTTGCAATCTGTCGTGACAAGACTTCCAACCCAACGTTTGGGACTTGAGAGTCATGCTTGTACCATCGCATACTTTAGAGGTGGGCTGAACGTCACCTCTACATCCAAACCCAAACGAGATTCAGTGCTTTACCGACCCAAACTGTGAAAAATGTAGCTTCATCCGTATTTGTTTTGGGTCCCAAACAAGACCAAATCATAAGTCGACAATATACTACTAACTACAATACTAACGTTTTGTAGCTAAAAATTGTATTACTTCACACATCATGCAAGTAACATATCTAGCGTACAATATCAGAGTCAATGGAAGTAGAAACTCAACTTGTCAGCGTATAATTGGGTTACTTGCTAAGGTACGTAAAAATACATTGTCTGGAGCAGCAAATTCCAGACCCTAAAAAGGTAAACGCACTGCCCTCAAAAATACTTATGGGATTGAGCCTGGACTTGTACAATTCCCACCTCTACTTTAGCAATAAGCTTCGAATCACAAATTACTGGCAGAAAATGCATGTAGACTGCCAACTGCCTGCAATCGAAGCACTTGCAATCGAAGCTTGAACATCCGTTTCGGTTGTGCTGATCGCTAGATGAAAATATACACATGACATTTTTCTTACCTACTAAAATCTAAAAATCTAATCTAAAATCTGTATTCACGAAGTAAAGAGCAATCCATTCAAGTACGCCTTTTCACTTATTATCAGGAAGAAATGAGTAGATACACATTCCTCTGAATTTTCTCACCATTTCAGTGTCATTATTAAATGTGTCATATACACCTATAATTGACTCGATGTAGAAATTCAAGACTACAATGGTTATTTCGTTAATTACCTTCGGGCTTTTCGGTGTCACGACAGTGGCGTCTTTGCCGTTATGATGTATTGCTTGATTAGGAGCCACCTGACTTTGAACCATGACGTTAGGGAATGGTGACCTCTGTGGTGGGGGAACAACCACCGGAGCTGTGTCTATGACGTCCACTGGCACCGGTTGACTTTGCGGTGGCGGTTGCTGATACGGTATTCGCTGATATTGCTCTTTAGCCATGCCATCGTCTCCAAAGCCCTTCTGAAAAAGTAAGATTAATCAGCATCAGCACACTAATTTTTGTCAGGATAACCTGAGATAGGGCTGGCAAACACAATTATTTACAATGGATGTATTTATTGTTACATCCAGCTGGGGGATTAAGACTACCTAATTAAAATCGATAGTATCTGTAGTCTGCTCAATCCATTATTAAAGCATACATACTCCAATTTTAGTTGGTTTTCAGTTATACTTTACAAGAAACCTAACAGTAAGCGTCCGATAAAAGACACGGAGTGAAAATTATTGCTTGTCAACCAACACTCCAATATTTGACAAAACAAGGTTTCAACTGTACGGCAACGTTGACTGCAACTGCCAAAACAAGGTGGCGAAATGTCGCTGCTTTGATACAAAACTAAATACGTTTTACTAATGTAGACATAATGGGTAAAACGACGGCATACAATATACTTAAACTCTCGTTTAGACCCTAATTAAGCTGGCAAGAAAAATGAATTACGCAAGTGCTTTAAATATCGAACGTTCCCAACCGACAGTATTAATCCAACCAAGATACCAACTGCTGATGGAAGAATCTATGAAGTCTTTTAATAGAAATCTTGGATCGCACACACACGGTTTATATATCATTGGAGCAGAACCGCGTGAGTACTTGTTGAAAGGAAACACATCCACTATCCACTACCATCGTAAAGCAATTAGTGCTCATGTGAAAGGAGTGAGGAAACTAGCGAGTTGTAGAAAACAATATGCTTATGACGTCAAAAGGTTCTAGACTGGAACAAGAAAGCCGCTCATCTAGTAGAACAAGGAGTCGCATCATGCGACTCGCATGGAACAACCATTCCTTGGCTGAATTACCTCATCCTAAATTTTTACGACAGCCCCACAAAACAATGAGAGCAAAATTAGCCATTTACTACCAACAAGCAGTTAATGCCTTTGTGTTATCGAAATCCAGGATGAATGTTGGCTGCAGCAACTACCGAGTTAACCGTTTCTCAATTGAGAATTATAAGGCTGCACAATATGAAAACAAATGCATGAATGACGATGCTATGTAAGAACGACGACGATGTATGAATACCTAGCACTGTTTGAAAGTATAATTGAATCCCCTGCTCATTTCCACAGAAATATCCTAAACAGCAAGAGCCACGAGGAGGACAATGCACATGAAAGTCCGTGCCCAGGGAGCGCTGAGCGGTAACAAGAAGTAGCACGTTTAATTGAAAGATCAAAGCTCGAACACAAAGGAATATGTTACGTGGGCAAAGTAAGTTACTACACCCGAAGAAGAAGTTCCAAACTTACGGACTGCTGTTTGTAACTTACAACAAAGACCGAGATGGTACACAATATCAAAAGAATACAGAAGGAAACTTCAGGATTACTCACACCAACAACAGGCAGATGTAGCTCCCTTTTATAAACCTCCAGGGATCTTTTAGGATCGTTGACTAAACTCTCAGTTATGTAAGCTGTCATATGTCTTCATCCCAACGGTTTGTACTTAGAGGAAGACGGCGAAAACGAGTTGTATGCGTGAATGAAAACTTGTGCCGTACCCCAAATGCATGTAAATGCACACGTACCACCAGAAGTTCACGAGAAACCTTGTAAATTTGATATGCCTCCCGTCTCGTCCACTATACTATCTTAGGTATACGGAGATGGATGGTTTATTGGTCCACGACAACAAGTTTGATTTCCCCGGAAAGTACATGAGACGTTTG
>JAHZMW010002541.1:0-13146 GCA_027743745.1 Alloscopus bannaensis
AGAGCCGCACTGAAAGTGCATTTGCGAAGTTTTAGGTAGTGGTTTTACGTTTCACCCCACCCTGCGCCCTGTCTAAAAATATACCACCTACATATATATTTGCACAAAATGCTGGAACATTCACATGCCAACAGACGAGGATTTAACAACACGGATTATGAAAACTACCTGCTACGAGGCTCTCAGCTAACATTGGTGTATTTGACACTCGTACATTTGAAAACGGTGATTTTGTCGAAAAACGTCTAGGCTAAATGCGACAATCTCGACTAGCCACATACTTTAGCCAAACAGTTGTGATAAAACGTTAATATCTGACAGTTATTACAATTGGTCACACAATTAATGCCATACATATTGACACCGACTTAACATCGACTTCGCGAATATCAGCCGTACTTCTAGAGACCATTTTCGAGCTCCACACCTACTAAGCTTCAGGCGAATTTGATGTGGATGGTAATGATCTAAATCAAAAAATCCTGATGCAGGAAAATAAAGTTCCTGATTCTTCTAGTGACTAAGACTTCCTGGACCATCTAGAAGAGTGGAAAATTTCAGTCGACATTCTTCCCTCGGCTACGCAGAACTGCATAGCACAGCCACTTGCAGTAAGTGGTAGTCATATTCAGCTGTTGCGAAAGTTTTTCTCGAACGTAATTGTGCAATTGAACAAAGCAATGGGATCACTGAACACAATCGACAATACCATGAGGACTGATCATGCATGCAGAAGCAGTGCAAAAGGTACAAAAAGATTTACAAGTCTTATTGTGTCCCGCAAATTATGTCGTCCTGTCTAAGAGGTTTCTAAGGTATTGGCGACGGCGGCGTTGGTAGAGGGGAGGTAGAAAAANCATGCATGCAGAAGCAGTGCAAAAGGTACAAAAAGATTTACAAGTCTTATTGTGTCCCGCAAATTATGTCGTCCTGTCTAAGAGGTTTCTAAGGTATTGGCGACGGCGGCGTTGGTAGAGGGGAGGTAGAAAAATTCATTTCCAAAAAATTAAAATGGGCGAGGGTTGTTTATGTACATAAATCAAATGACGAATGGACGAAGTATTGCGACAGCCACCGATTGCATTGATGAGCGGAGTCATTGTGCATCACCAGTCACTCGTAAACTTTGAAATCCTTGTCAAATAGTCACAAACATTTCAACACCACTAATCATTATGGGGAGAAGATGCATACTATCTGGCTGTAGTAATTACTTTTAATTCATAAAACAGGTATAAGTTCAATATGGAAATATGCAACATGTGCAATTAGCAAATGTGCTGCACGCTCTCCTCTATTTTGATAACTCGCATCGTTTTCAATATGACATATGAGAATGAGTAAACTTCTCCGGAAGCAATGATATGATGTGGAATTATGATATCTCACATTTTTACCGATATGACAGGGAAAGAGTTAATTAAACCTAATAATGATTTTGAAGTAAAGTAAGATTCTTCGGAAGTAAGATAAGTTAGATTGTGTGAAATACAGAAAACAAGCATTATGATCTCACATAAATGAGCATTCTCGTACACATTTTGCGTTCCCAATGTCACCACAAACAAGAATTACAATTTTTTATTTTCCATGTCTGTATTTGTCGCCCCATTTCATTGTTCGAAGTTTTGAAAAAACTGTTCTGAATACCTAACCTTAAATGCCTCCGAGTCACTATATATTCCTATAGAAACCTTGGTCCTGTCCAAAGACGTATTTGTGAAACTTATACATAAAATTCTGAGCTCTTTCTCCGCGACAAAAACAGAAGGGATTTCCACAAAAAATTGCATTGCACAACTAAGTGGTCAGCATTTCCCCATCAAAGTATTGTTCAAATATTGAACATTTTTCCTGAGAATCATTCTTGTTTCAATACACGACTCTCTCGTAGAATTTCAGAAAGAACCATATTTCATGCATGCATAATCCATATTTTAAAATCCAGAAAATGATTCCAAAATCTTTTGAAAAACTTATTCGGCCGAATACAGCCTTCCAGCATTTTGATCTGAAGACGGATGTTAGAAAGAAACATGAATTTTTTGCAACGTTATGAAAAATGCACAATAAAAACCACTGGAGTATCTTGGTCTTAGAGAATACTTAGCAGGGCATATAATTTACTCGTTGCAAGAACACATTGTTTTTACCGGTATTTATTATTGGTATTAGGAAATTTTGACCTTTTTCTTAAATGGTCACGATTTTTTACTGAAGTTTTTTTTTTATTTTGGCTAAGTACAAACAAGTGGGAACTTACCACTGTTTTATGAATAGGTTGGGCATTTGAATTTGAAAACAATGAAATATCAGTACTAGTAAATACAATATTATATTTACTTTGGACAGAAAGTTTGTTCAGACAGACAAACATACATACAGGCCATAGTCACAATAATGAGCGTACCTAACGGTATTAATTAGCATAGCAAAGAAGCATGCTAAATACTTAACCTTGAAGAATAAAACTATTATGAAACTTGGGATTTGAGTATAAAAATTACGATTGCGTGGAAAACAAACGGTTCCATAATCAGTCTTCCTCTGTTGTTTACTCATTTGCATTTTATACCATTGTACGTTCACCGTATAGGTTCCTGCGTGGCCACTGCTATTAAGTATACCACTGGTTGAGAGAAGACTACCCTGTTGTATTTTGTACCGCTGTGAACTTTTTATTTTCGTCCAAGTTTTCATTTTGTTTAAATGCTGCAACAACTTGATAAATACATGCATAATACCAATTGATAAATACAATGCAAATGTCTTGATTCTTACATGTATTCCCAATTTAAACCTGACTTTTACATTTAGTGAATTCGTTTTTTTCTCAACCGTGTCATAAAATTAGTCGGTGACATACTAAAGTCTACAACTAAAGAGTTTATTCAGTTTTTGCACTTTGTTGATGCTACATTTACGCTAACCCAAAAACGCTTTACATCATACAATGATTTCATGTCTGCATGTTGTGTTAAAATTGTATGCATTTTACATTTTTGTTTCTGCTTGCACGCTACGTAAATTACTAAATAAATGGGAGCAAAATCCAAGACTTGAGATGACACAGGAAATATCGTTATGGTGCATGTCCGGTAAGAACATACACACCATACATTCATTTTACCGTTATATAAAAAACTAGAGAAAACTCTGCTTCTACAAACTTGACTGCCATTTCCTTAGATTTTATACAACGTATTCTTTTGTTACTCTAAGGCCATTTCTCTCTCTACTCCCAGCCGACCAAAAAGTTCATGAAGCCCAGTAAGTAGCAGAAGAGAGTTACTTTCTCCAGCGTTTTTTTTTCGGTGGCTGCAATTTGTAGATTCTTGAGTGTCCCCTCGCTCAACAATGCCTACTCCAGTGGCATACGCCAGTGATGCGAGTAAAATGCTACATAAAATAACTTTGGGATAGACTTCTCCACATCTGCACATCATCAGGCTCAAAGCGCTATAACCTTTTCGGGATACACACACATGAACTGCGTGTACTCTGCAGAGAAAGTGAGTTGCTATCTAGAAAAACCGTAGAGTTCTCTGCATTATTGCTGAAGCAGCAGCAAAAGGAGTTACATTTTTGCGGTTATTAGTTTCATCGGAATTTCCTTTCTGGATGAGAGAAAAAGAGAGGTAGCAGACAAACTGGAATTCTTTAGATGCACAATATTTTGTCGTGAACATCGACTTTTTTATGGGGACCACACACATACATCGGAAATGACAGTGTATAGAGATTACCTACTTTTCGAAGGCAGCCATTTATGTAGCCAATTTCACTACATTTTTTTACTTCATCCTGCGGATAACTTAATCCTCTACACTTTTTCCATCTAAAAGGGATCAGCTGTATTAACTACACTTTACAGGCGAGGTTTATCAATGGAGGCACACGATACGGAGACTACAAGCAACATCAAGAAACGAGTTTGTATGTGATAAAAGCCATTTTGAAATGGTCAGTAACCGACATTCGCTTCACTCGCGTCTTTTGTGTGTTCCAGAGAATCCGTGAGTGTGCTTTAGTCAAGTTCCCTTTGAGGATGAAGGCTAAAGTATTATAGCGCAGAGAACTTTGTTCATTTTTCCACGCTTCCAAAAAAATGTACAAAGTCGTGTACATGGAAAGTATGGGAATCCTCGCGTGGTCCTCTCTAGCTGAGGAAAGTTGTGAGAATAAGGATCTTTCTGAATGGTCCAAGATCAAGTTAGTGGCAGGATATTGGTTGAAACAGTTTGTATAGCGTATATATTATGTATATGGCTAAAGGCTTAAAAAACTCCCCACCACGACATTGCAGTTTCTTCCTTTTTCAATCCAACACGAAAGCCGTGTCCGTTACACACCGTTTTTATGACGCAGAGAAAGAGTAGTGAAATTTATTTTTAAAATCCCGTGTATGCAGAGGCGAGTGTCCATCGTAGGATTGTGGCTCACACACGACACAGTGTTTTGGGCAAATTTATATGCACTCACCCTTTTCTAGAGTGTTGGTTCACAAAACAGCTATGACAAAACTGTGAGATTTACAATGTAAATAGACGCATTTGCGATATCACAAACAGAGATATCGGCAATTAATAAATAATGCTTCACAAATTATGGACAGCCGGAGCCATAAATGCTGGAACAGATCGGATATTCCAAAATATGTAAGTATGAAGAGGTTTGCCGTATGACTGCTTTCCAATACCGAACTACTACATCTAACATTACAGTAAAATGATTGCATTTACTTCCTCAAAATCAAAGCGATACAATAGTCCTAAAACAATCGTGCAACAATATTATGCCATCTCTTTCTGAATTTAATTATCCTATTTTTTGCGAACCAAACTTAATGCAAACTATCAAAAACAATACTATCGTAGATGCAAGACCAGTACAAACTGTGTGCATGCACGATGAGATTCTGGTCAGGTCTCATTATGAATCGTCCGGTGAATTCTCCTCATATTCACAAAAAGTCATTGAAGCGTGAGCAGCATATGTCACCTCTAATTTTATATGCTCAAATAACAATACAAAAACGTCTGGAAAAATCTCACACAAAATTCAGCGGAAGTGCAGAAGAATGGAGGGATTAATTCACTAAACATCCTGTAAAAATTAGCTGACAACCAAGTACCACCGAAGCTCAAGTCCTTCATGTAATTCACAAGTTGTGTCAATCGTGCATTCACATCAACGATAATATCTAGGCATCCGCTGTATTTCAAAGAGTTCTTTTTTCCTCCCTGTATACGATTTTTTATGAGGTGAGATGTCATCCATATTGAATCGTTTAGGCATCCATCCAGCGAACTCTTTGAGAAATGAGCGCCCTGACTCCTGCTGATGGCTACATTAAACGAAGTGATAAACATTATTTGCACCTTTCATACCGAAAAAAATGCTGGAGGAGCGTGCTGCGAGCAACATCAGATTACATGCATGAAAGATGTGAAATCGAGTTCTCGTCAGCACCACGAGCAAAGTGACTAGGCATTGCGAAGAATAGAATTTTCTTGAGCCCTCCTCTCAAAAAAATATAGACGTGTGCATTGATAAATAAAGTCATGAAAACTACTTAAACCCTTCTCCTTCCTAGATAGACTCATTTAATTTGGGACAGTGAAGAAAAGAGTGATGATGTTGCATATGGACCGCGTAGAGAGACAACACATCATTATCATATGCACTGGCGAAGCGTAACTGCACAGAAGAGCACAAGATTATAACCAGTTTCTCATAACAGAATTGACTCGGCTCACTGAGAGGAGAACGTTGTTGTTCCGTCCTCAAAAGGATTTATCTCTTTTCTGCGAAACGCCACAGCGATCGGGATGAGGACGACGGGTTGAACACATTTTTCCCACAACAACTCTTCAAAAAAACGAGGCTCATCTGCTCAACGTGCGAGTATAGTACCGGGGTTGTAGAAAAGGGTGCGACGGCGCTCTCTCCCCGTTCTTTGGTATTATGCGAAGCGTGTTCCAGAGTCTTACACAAGTTTCCCGTATTATTGGAAATGTACATTACACACTCGCTCGGAGAAAGCAGAGGCTCGCAACCATATTACCCTTCACTTTCACTGCACTGCTGGTTCCTCTAGTAGTTTTTGGTTGAGCTTTCCTCAAGATCAAATTGTGCTATCTCTCCCTCTGACTTATTATTGCGTAGAATCTCAAAATCTATACAGACATTCATATACGTAAAGTAGATGTTTGTTATATTACGTATATTTCTATTATATAACTTGTAACATACCTAATACGTCTTACCTCCGTGTGCATTCCATAGATAATACATGTTTCCCTGATATACTCTTCAATTTCTTTGGGACTTTCCTTTTTTTACGCTTTCCCCCTTTCTCCTTGAGAGAAAGCGGAGTAAAATGTACGAGTATAGAGATTACCAGCGGAAAGATACATGCCTGCCATAGTATAAGATTGAAAGAGGCTGCTTCAAAAATGTGAAGTATTTTTCTTGAACATTATGTCGCTTTTCTACAGTGAGTGTGAGCATGTGATATATTCCTGAGTTCTGCAGCACCACCATATGAAAGCCTAGTTTATTTCAATGCTCTAAAACAGAGCTGTACTACTTAAGCCTTCCTTCTACTTTCGCCAGCAGAAGGATCCTGCATCAACCCCAGAGAAAATATTTCTCCTTATAGTTACGGCACTTTTAGCATGGAGTTCGCACATGTAACGAAGTATAGAGCTACACGAGAGAAAATGTACATTTGTCGAGTGGAAATGGCCACATCTTTTTCCCTCTTGGCTTGCTTCACTTCACTTTCTCCGCGTATCTGGCTCGCTTTTACTTTGAGCTCCGTATCAGGAGCAGGAGTATGCCTGTCTTCTATTACTTACTAACTACCGCACATTGCTCAGTCTAGCTTGAGTGTCTGCTGTTTCTCTCTGTGATGTCGGAGGGATTTCCTCTGCATGGATACCTTACATTACATTATAGACTGGGCATTACTACATTACCGAGGAGCTCTTGGAGAATTGCCCCAAACACCGAGCTTTTGAGAGAAGGCTAGTCAGCCAGCCAAGGAAGAATGGATCCTTGCACATTATATGCATGAGAGAAGTAAAACTATCCGAGTTCCCTGTATCGTTATGAAGTGTAATGGCGAGCTATATAATATTTTTGAATTCATCTATACTTCATGTCCGTGTGCACACGTATAAGACTTTCTCTTCCAGCGTTTCATACACCATCAACTCCGTACTTCATAATATGGAGAAAGTGAGACTTCTCTTGATTTTCGACGAAAAAAATATACATCCTAAACGCTGGAACAGCATCGTGAAACACAAGCTATACTACAGAACTTTACTACTTTTTCTTACAACTCTTGTTGGCTACTCCATATCAAAATGTAGCACTCGGTTAACACTCACCGAGAGAAATTGACTTTCTCCGTATTACTATTACGTAACACAAGACGGGAAGGTGAAAACGGGATACGGTCTTGTTTAAAATGGAGAGACTTCCTTGTTTCGAGACTTGGAAAGGGAAACCTCTTTTCGAAGTCCAGTCACTCCGGTACGGTACTGTCTCTAATGCAGTGGATGCGGGAAGCCTGTGATGAACTCCGCTTTCCTCATCATCAAAGCTGTACTTCCGTTTTTGTACTTGTATTTCCTCTCGTATCGCGTCGTCGGACCTCTAATTACCTGTGCACGTTATACGAGCCGTCCTCAAAAGGTAGACTGCTGTGACACATAAAATATAGAGAGATGTGTAGCAAGAATCCGGAAAACGGGAAGACACACACAACAACCACTGCCTCTATGCTTCCTTGGGTTTTGCCTCCAATTTCTACTCTCGCATCTCCTCTCTCCAGACCAGAAAAAAAAAGTTCAAAAGCATTTTAGCATCCGTCATGTTCTCCTGAGTTTGATGTTGAAGTTGTGAAAGTGGGGAAGCGGAGAGAGAGGTGAAGAAGACATTTCAATGCGAGCAGGCACAACATGCATACACGCTTTTTCCATAAATATGGTAATAATGCATGGTTAGCCTTGGGTGAAATGCATCTAATACGATAAATGAGATCACATCAAGATGCCTGCTTGATCATCATCAATGACGCTTTCTCCACTTTCTCCACGGGGAAGTAATGGATGTACTCTACTTTCGACGGCATGACGGAACGGTGTTGACGGTGTGAACGAGGTGATGATAATAATGGTGGTGAAAATTGTGTTATTCCACCAGAATTTCTCACAATGCTCCTCTTTTTACTCATTTTACTTTCTCCGTACTTATTTCAAGTCTTTATGCTCCGCCTCTAATACAAATACAATATTTCACAATATTTGGTAGAAATTCTGTAAAAAATTTGAAGAACGGGATTTCCTCACATTTTCTTCAGTTTCCACCCCGCGTGACTCTTTGATGTCACATAATATATCTGAGCGTCATGTTAGTGGTGGCATCCATCCAACAATGGTTGCACAAACCACTAGCACACCAACGAAGAAAAGCGAGCAAACAAGTTTAATATTTAACTCATACAGAGATGGATAAAATTGTGACAGTAAAGTGGCAACAAGACGGGGGAAACGTATGAGAAAAGTTTCTACAAGAAAATTGCCGTCGTATTCCCAATGTGCACACCTCATATTGAATATAGATGACCAATAAAATATTGGTAGAGGCGGAAAAGAAATAATGTCTCAGCAGTTGAAAAGAAGAAGAAAAAAAAGAAGAAAACCACACCAACATACCGTAGTGGTAGTATGTGCTCTAAAAAAACTACTGCATCAGAGAAAGCAAGAGAAAGCATTTCGAGGGAAAAAGTAAAACCGTTTCACACACCAGAAAAGGCCAACCGATTGTCCTTTTTGTAAAGCTGAATAAAGAATGAAGTCGAGGAGAGGAAGTGCATTTTCATATCGTGACAGATTTTATATCTAATGTGGCTCTGACTTTTTCCCTTCGTTTGTCCTTGCGACAAGTTTTTGAGAAAAGTTTGGTGAAAGCTCGACCTGATTCTATGTATGTATCCTCTTTCTCTTCCTCTCTGGCGACACGGTGTAAAGTATTTGCCTTAGGTTTGTTTCCTTTCGAGTGTCTCTATGTGGAGTCTCTACACTCTTATAAAACACATAAAATGTAGCATATGCACAGCCTTTAAAAAGGACCGATATATATCTCCGTCTTGCAGATCGTGCCAAAGTATCGTTACCATTATACTCAACGGTGAGATCGATTTTGGTGCAAAACTTCGATGGTAAAAATGAGAGGAGCCGTACCGTTTCTTCAACGCTCTCTCACACATACATGTATTAAATTAGTATGAATATGAATCTATATTCATGGAGAAAGCATTTTACACACCAACTACTATATCTGCATAATAAAACTTGTGTGTGTGCACCCTATCCCAGTTTCTATACACGTCGTGTAGATTTTGACAAAATGAGTGTGAAAGCGCTTTTCATACATCCTTTCAGATAACTTTCCTACGTTCCGTGTGGAAAACAGGTAAAAAAAACGAGAGAAGAAGGACAATTTGCCGGTAGGAGAAAATACGAGTTTTCTCTCCTCTTTACATATGTATTCTGATTTGTTTCTCGGAGAGAAATTGCTACAATACACCTCTATCTTATCTGCAAAGGGAAAGCAACTACTCGTCACCACCTCAGTAGTATGTAATCATATTAAGTATTAAACAAGTTAAACAGTAAAACCGGCAAATGGTTTCCTTAAACAGGGAGATAACCTGCACGCAGAGCCGCCACCGGCACGAACGGCGAAAAAAAAATCCACGAAATGAACAACGTAAATGCTTAGACTTATGCTTACGCAATGGATGCCAGCTTGAGAAAGGGGCACAAACGATACGTTGTCGTCCCTGAGAAAAAAAGGTATAACCTATATGTTACCAATGCTTTGCTGAACTTCAGAGAGAAAGCCACTCACAAACAAATTCGAGTTCATTAGTGTGGAGAAAGTAGTCAATCAGCTTGGTCGCGTCGTTATACACATGTATGGATGTTCGTTATGCAAATGAGGTTGAGCGAGAAATGATTTCTGGGGAAAACGGAAGTCATGCAAAAATCCTAAGCAAAATGTACATGTCCCATTACCTCAGTCACAGCTCTCCTTTTGCGCCAGTATACACCTGACAGATTCCTGTGAAACTGGGACTTTCGCCAAAAGCCACATCATCATGCAATCCTCAAAGTTAGGTGCGCTCTCCTTTTTTTTACATGCGAACATTTTGCATGAGAGAAAGTTCCTGTTTTTTTTTCGTTTACACTACACAAAACCCAGACAAGCATACACACACATACACGCACACACTCTTAAACTAATCAGAATTTCACGCACTAAGGTAATTAACACATCAACTTCTTCCTCGTTGTTCGGGTACTTTTAATCAACTTTGGAGTTGTGCCACTCTCAACTCGCTTTCCGATGTAAACCAACATGTACACTCCATTGGTTTATACTAGTGAAAGACTCGTTTTTAAAATGCTTATATCCACACATAAGTACGTATTATGTAGGATATAATATAGTTAATCACATCCCCGACTCTCTTGCCGTTTTACTTTCTCTAATAAATGGCGAATTTCCTTGAACTCAACTCGTCGACTCGGTGTAATTACTCCTTGCTCTACACGGTTTGTGCATAATTATTTCAGACCTTGAACGATATAGCGGTGCTCTTTTCGTTATGTGCACACTATGCTACGTATGTGTAGGTATACATCTCTGTCGCCACTTTGTGACCATTAAAAAGTGATGTAAAACACACAAGTTTTATCTCTTCTTCTCTCCGAGCAAAATGGTTGGAGGTGACGCAATAAATATCGGATTCGTCGTGAATTCTAATTGTCGTCGGTTCCATCTTCATTACTCATTTTTACTCTGTTCTTGGGACGCTGCTTTCGTTTTAAGTGGAATGAAAATTTTTATGCTGGAAATAAAACTTTGAGCACCTTTCTCCAAGCTAATAGATACACTTCATGGCACTATATGCTCGTACGATCTAATTACACACACATCTATTTTTACCGTGCTAATAGATGCTGACTAAGTAGATAACTTCTGGACGTTTACTTCATTCCAAAAATGTTGATGTAATACGTTTTAGCAATTGATGACCACACCCCGTGTACAAAAGCAGTACATTTTTTTACAATTTCAAATCACAAAGATGAGTCCGATGCAGTACTATACTTGCTAAGACATAGTTTTTTTTGGCAAGATTGACGACGAAAATTTCGAGAGAAAAAAGTGAGGCGTATCTTGTCAGCGTAACAGTATTATTTGTGTCTCGGTCTGGCTAGTAACTATTTTACATTACGCGGTGTAATAAATATGAAAATATACTTTCCCTTTTTGGAATCGTAGGTATTAGAGAAGTTCTGCTTTGTTTTCATTTTGCATGTAACGGGGTAGTTATGCACTGGATCCTATGTAAATAAGCTGTAGTAGAGAAACTAGAGATTTCTTACCTCCAACCAGTAAATTCTCATCCCTTAGTGACTTCTTTAGGAGGAAGTGTGTGTGTTGCTACAAGTTTTCTTGAAGAAGGGAAAAAATCACGCACAATTTCTTAGTTTTGTTTAAAAAAATGTATATACTCCCTTCCAGCTTGTTTGAAGCCACAATAGTCGCCAAAACTAATGATTTGAGTCAGATAATAGTGAAAGTCACTTTTTGGAGTATTTCACAACAAACACACTGAACCATTAATAGTCAAAGATAATTACGAGTACATGCAAATCACAATTTTTTGCACGTTTCTAAAAATGTCATAATCAAAGTCAGTGTGTTGAAAACAAATGAATGGGGGTCAGTTGGAACTTCCTAAACAAGGAGTGTTTTTAAGCTCAGTAAATCCACCCCCAACTGACCGTACACTGTTGCCTTATTTACAACTCTCTCATACTTGTTTACTAGAGGATCATGAAATTGGTCAGCAACTAAAATCTCTCGCTTCATTTTTGTCATGTAACTCTTTGGTGGACTAGGATCATGAAATCCAATTCCCTCAATTGGAGACAGCAATCATTAAAAATGACATTATGACTTCCACAGAACTGTTGATATGTAGATGAGCAGATCATACTGGTGAGAGAACACATTAGTAATTTTTTTAACTTCTCTCGCTTCCTACCCACTAAAACATGATTCACGAATGCTACAGGGAAATGGAAGCAAATGCAGTAGTTGCTACAAGAGTAGATGCGGATGAGTTTGCAAAGGATTGTTGATTGATGATGGTGAAGGGTATATAAGCGTGGTACATTATGCGTAATGTAGTAACATAGATAAAAGTGTCATAGTTAATAAGTGATTACAAGAACGAAGAGAGAATGCCTCTACGCTATACCGTGTACAGCAAGTTTATATCCGCGAGGATTATGTCATGTATACAGATTTGTATATGCACTGTGTGTACTGAGAATTGTGAATTTATGATAATATGAAATGTTTAACAGTTGTGTTTAAAAGTAAGATGTTCCGGATATGGGAATGTCATCTTCAATGATTATTATTAGCACAAACAGCTACATTACGCAGATCTCGGTTTAACTCTGCGAACAGCATTGCTTCGCAGAAATGTCAAATGTGTTGGGCTTTCCGCAGAACACACTTCATTTTATTTAGAAACTCACTCAATTCATTTTGTATACACTATAACATCTAAAAAATTCAAATTGAGACATTTTAATTAATACTATCTTGTGCATGACCCCTCAGATTGTAAGGGAATTATTTCAAGTCCTCGCCAGAATCCAGTAATTAATCTTTTCAATTCAATTAGTGCATCGCTGATAAATTTCAGGAGCGAATACCGAATCCAACAAAGGGTTGATAAATTCAGTAAAGTTCATTCATTGTCGATCAATCAATTTTACGACCTAAATACTTAGAGTACTAACCTATATTCTTCTTACTTCCACATCAAACGAACTGGATTTCATTTGACTTTGAACTCATTCACTTCTTTATTTTATTGACTACATAATTGCGATATTGTAGTAATTATCACGTAAAAACTGCCTCTGCTTATTCTTACTTCCAGTAACTTCGCTTTCACTGATCATCGTGTAGTAAAATCGGTAGCTTGTTCTTTAATGGTGGCTCTGTTTCTACGATCTATAAGAGGTAATAACTCCAAAA